>JAJMEC010000080.1:0-95875 GCA_030573955.1 Yamadazyma triangularis | reverse complement strand
AACAACTCTACCTTTTAATCCATCAGCAGCAGATTTTAAACCAGTAGATTTGTTAATTAAAGTCTTACCGACGTTTCTGTTTTCGAAAGTGGATGGAGCTTTCAAGTCAAACCATTCTTTCTTTTGGAATGGGTCTACGACCTTCTTCTTTAATCCTTTCTTACCTTTCGATAATCTCTTATTTTTACCAACAGCCATATTGTCTAGATTTAGTAAAGGAATACAACACTGAAAATTTTTTTTTTCAAAATGATAGTGAGAATTGACAAGAAGGGACAAAAAGTCACGTGTAACACCCAAGAAGAATTAGGGCTACATCACGTGCGACTATATAGGGTTTTCCAGACGAACAATATTTTTCACTACTTTCCACTACTTTCCACTACTTTCCACTACTTTTCACTTCCCCAGATTATTGTTACTACTATCTACAATGCAGTTTTCACGTACGAGAACTTGTTTATTCAACAAACATAGTTCCTATGCTAACCATATATACATATACGAAGGTGATACCTTTTTTCTCTCTTTTTTTTCTCTTTTTTTGATTCTTTTTTCTTTTCCGTATTTATCTTAATTCTGTTTGCAGCATTTTACAACCACATCAATAAATATAACATGAATAAATTAAAAATAAGAATTGAAATATTCAAAGTCATTCAAAGTGACCAATTTGAAAAATTTCCACATTAGATATTAAACCGAACAAAAAAATTAGCTTATTGGTTTTCAGGACGTAATTTTCTAACTTCCTTACCAACTTTCCAGATTTCCATGTTTCTGATAGTTTCTAATTCTTCTTCTAATCTAGCACGGTATTCTGGGTGAGAGTTGAAGTCTAAAGATCTTTGAGTTTCAGTACCGTTTTTAACAGATTCATATAAATCACTGAAAACTGGTTTCAAAGCATCTTTAAATCTTGGGTACCAGTCTAAGGCACCTCTTCTGGCAGTGGTAGAACAAGCATCATACATATAGTCCATACCATATTTACCGATTAATGGGTATAAGGATTGAGTAGCTTCTTCAACGGTTTCATTGAAAGCTTCGGATGGAGAGTGACCATTTTCTCTTAAAACTTCGTATTGAGCTAAGAACATACCATGGATACCACCCATTAAACAACCTCTTTCACCATATAAATCAGAGTTAACTTCTCTTTCAAAAGTGGTTTGGTAAATGTAACCAGAACCAATGGCAACAGCTAAAGCAATAGCTTTTTCATCAGCTTTACCAGAAATATCATTCCATACAGCATAAGAAGAGTTAATACCTCTACCTTCTTTGAATAATGTTCTGACAGTTCTACCTGATCCTTTTGGAGCAGCTAAGATAACATCAACATCAGATGGTGGTTCAACCTTGGTTAATTCTTTGAAAACAGGAGAGAAACCATGGGAGAAGTATAAAGTTTTACCTGGAGTGATTAAAGGTTTTAAATCTGGCCAAGTTTCGGATTGAGCAGCATCAGATAACAAGTTCATGATATAAGTACCCTTTTCAACGGCTTCATAGACATCAAATAAGTTTTCACCTGGAACCCAACCATCTTCAATAGCGGTTTTCCAAGAAGAACCATTCTTTCTAACCCCAATGATAACATTTAACCCATTATCTCTCAAGTTTAAACCTTGACCATAACCTTGAGAACCGTAACCAATTAAGGCAAAAGTATCATTTTTAAAGTATTCTAATAATTTTTCTCTTGGCCAATCATCTCTTTCATAAACAATTTCATCAGTACCACCAAAGTTAATAGTTTTAAGACCTCTAGTAGCAGTTAATGAAATAGTATTATTGTTAAGTTTTGGAATGTTAGTTCTAGCTAAGTTGCTTAATGATCTAGTTGAAACAGATCTGGAAGCTCTTGATAAGTTTCTAGCAGCACGGATTGAAGTTCTGAAAGACATCTTTGTTTAATTTAATTGAATTATTTTCTAAAAGCAAGTCAAAGTGAAAAATTTCAATTTATATTAAACCTTGTGAGTAATAGTCGTGCGAAACTCAACGAAGCATTTTCTCCGGACAGGCCCGGTTACCGGAGTTTTTTTATCAGTTCTTTTACGGACAACCGGCATTGATTAGAAAATTAAAATAATCAATGAAACTTGAGTAATTTGTATATTTAATACCATAAATAAGAAACCCCTAAAAATAACTAACCTATAAAACCACAAAAAAAAGCCTTAAAAAGCCCAAAAATCTTAAAAAAAGCAAAAAGTTTAAAACAAAGAATTGAAAGCACAGAACTAAACCGATCCCTACACCACCCAAATGTCAAATAATCATAAAAAGCAAAAAAAAATAATAAAAAAAAAGTAAAGAAAAGAATGAAAAGGTAAAATAGTAAACCCAGTTGTAAAAAGTAAACGAAGAATTTCTATGCATCATCGGTGATAATTCTAATCTCTAATCATATGATCATATCGAAGCGTTTCACATTAAGTTGATCCCAGACTCACTCTGAACTGGCTGCAAAAAAATAAAATAAAACAAAACAAACCAAAAAAAAAAAACATTTCAAAAAGAGAATATAAAATAGCAGAATCACCAATAAGTAAGCTCATTAATAATCAAACCAATTTAAATTGGTAAAATCATCTACTAAAATTTCATTTTCAACAATTTGAATACTACTCTTTTCTTTTTGTGGTTTTAAAGAATAATTTAATTTTGGAACCAGTACATTAATTAAATCAATCTTTATATCATTATAATTTGAAACATCATCTTCCTCATCAATGGTTAAACCTGATCGATAATTTTGTCTTAAATCATTCATAAATTTATGAATATTTCTTTGTTTAATCTTAGCTAAGAAATTTTCTAAATTATCATCAATACCATTAATTTTGAAAAGACTATTAAAGATTTTAAATCCTTTTAAATTAAGATTAGGATAAATATCAAATAAAATTTCCTTTTGATTAAATAAAAGAAACTTTTTGAAATTACTATCATGAATCAAAGATTTACCATCGACAGTTTCAAATGGTGTTTTACCAAATAAAATTGTAATTAACGTCATTCCAAAAGACCAATAATCAACAAATTTAGCATCATAATATTTCAAATCGAGATCTTTGTTATAATTATTTATAAATACTTCTGGAGCCATGTATTTTTCTGTACCAACATTAAATTCTTGATTAATTCTATCGGTTGTAGCTAACCCCCAATCACATAATTTTACAATATTCTTCTCACTAAGAAGAATATTTTCTGGTTTTAAATCACGATGATATACTCCACGAGCATGAGCAAAAGTTATAGCATTATATAATTGATCAGCTATTTGATATAAACCAGAAGAATTAATTGATGGGTTATTATTACCCTTTCTTAAAAAATCATGTAAATCTCCATTAGAACAATATTCTAAAACCAAAAAAATAGAATTTCCATGTTTAAAATCAGTTATTAACTGACAAATGTTCTCATTACCAACCAAAAGTTTTAAAATTTTGATCTCATGATAAGCAAATGATTTATATTTTATAGGAATGGATTTAATTGAGACTTGTTGGTTGGTGATTAAATCTTTAGCAAGACTAACTTTACCATAGGTCCCTTTTTGAAGGTATTTTATAATTTTATACCTATCCAATAATATTTCATTATTTTCATAATTTTCATAATTTTCATAATTTTCACAATTTTCACAATTTCCATTCATATTATTTTAATACAACTTAATCAGTTTTGCACAAACGATGATCTCAAATCACTAGTAATTGATGATAATAATTGGCAAACCAATTGAGTGGGTAAATATATTAACCCCCCAATATAACTATGCTTATGACAAGGATAAGGGTAAAAAAAAAAGTAAAGTCAAAAGGGATAATATTTATATGTCTCCTCCTTAGATAAAAATTACCCCCTATGATCTAAGTCGCAAAATTAAAAAGGAGACAATAGACATTCCAAAGGAAAACAGATGCGAATCGATCTCCTGAAGTATAAAGAACCGAGTAGTGGAAACAGAAAATGAGGCATTTTTAAAACAATTGTTTAATGACGTTATTATCAATTACATTGTGAGTTAAATGGAAAGTAGAACCTTTAGAAATCTTTTGAAAGAACGCAATTATTTTTATTAAGAGGTTTTCAACATATACCATATACAAAATCATATTAGAGATAAATTAAATTAATTGATTATTTTAATAACTTTTCAATAGTAGAAGCCATACTTGAAGGTTTAGTAGTAGAACCGTATCTTTCAACAACATTACCTTTCTTATCAATTAAGAATTTTTCAAAATTCCATTTAACTCTAGTTAAGCCTAAAATACCAGACTTTTGTTTCTTCAAGTATTTATAAACAGGATCAGTTTTATCACCATTAACATCAACTTTTTGCATAATTGGGAAAGAAACACCATAGTTTAAAGTACAGAAACTAGCAATTTCTTCTTGATTACCAGGTTCTTGATTTAAAAATTGATTACATGGGAACCCTAAAATCACTAATCCTTGATCCTTATATTTTTTATTCAACTCTTCCAATTCTTTATATTGAGGAGTGAACCCACATTTTGAAGCAACATTAACAATTAAAACAGCTTTACCTTCTAAATCTTTGAATGGATATGGTTCTCCCTTGGAATCTTTTGGTGCTAATTTATAAAATTCTGACATATTTAACTATTTTTAGTGATGACTATTTTTAAGTTTTCTTGCTTCGCAGCAAGGAAAATGCATGCTATTTATACTCGGGTTTAAGTTGTTAAAGATCCTCGGTTAAACTACTACTTCCGTTTACAAATTCCGAAAACCCCGAATGAGAGTATAACGAAAATAAATATTTGTAAGCAGAGGCCTAGAATCTTTACCATATTGAACTTTCAGAAGCCGAGAAAAAATAAGAACAAACAGAGATAGGTCATATAATCTAATTAGAAAGGTATTAATTATTATGGTCATTTCCTACTGTCGATATAGGCTATATCAAAGATATTATTGTGTATTTTAGACATCTAAACAGTAGTCAGAAAGAATAAGAAAAAAAAAAAAAAATTCAAAGCAAATACTAATAACCATACCCATATAATTTACAAACAGTAATCACCAATAACCCCAATAGATGAAATTAAAAAAGTCAAACCAAATAATCCTGAACCAATGACATATTTAGCCTTTAAATCAGTTAAATCATTGACAATATCTTTCTTAAATAAAGATAAATTGATTTCATAATCAATATCTGGTTTGGGAGATGCAGGAGTTGATTGAGGAGGACTTGGAGTATTAGAACTAGTGGAATCTTCATCAGAAACATGAATATAAGAATTGTCAAGACCTTCATTACCGGTTGGTTTTTTGTCTGCAGAAGAAGTATCATTATTGTTAACTTGAATTGAACGAGGTTCTTGAGCTTCAATCAATTTATTCTCAACATTAAGAGCTTTATAATAAGTATAACCATAACTCAATAAACTACCAATCCCGGCATAAACTAAATAAGGATGTTTTTCATTAACAGGACTATATTTATAACTTAACCAGAAACTTAAACTGGATAATCCCACTAAGATTCCATTAATTAATCTGGATCCATTGATTAGACAATTGATTTTGGATTTAACTCCACTATCAACACCTATACTCAGACCTAATTCATTGATTAATTTAGGAATCTGTTGTAATGATTGATAACTCAATGATGATGTTAACAACCCAACAGAGCCTAATCCAATTATTTTGATAGCGGTAATACAAGTATGTGCCATAATTTAATAACAAACTCAATGGTATATTGAGGGCAAAAAAAATTAAAAGGGATGATAGATTAAATATTTGACCACGCGCACGCTGATGATTTGGATATGCAGGACCCCAGTAAGAGTATATATGCATTTATATTTATAGATATAAATTGGGGAATTATTTCTTTAATTCTAAAATAATACAAAATCTTCGTTAAGCATTCTTTCTTCTCGGGAATAATCAACTTTATTTTTTATGCACCAGGATTTAAGGTTCCCAAGGAGGAGGTTGAATTGATCTGGATGAGCCAGAGCTTTAATTATTTTCATATGGCATAAAGTAATTAAGATATCTTCTTTTCTAAAACCAGTGGCATTTGCGAGTGATTTTAATGATATTAAAGATGCATTAGCGTAGTCTTGCATGATTAGTTGGGCTAATCGACGAGACCAAAATGCTAAATAACTTACTTTACCGAATGGTGATAGTGGGAATTCAGGACCACTATGATATTGACCAGGAATAGTTCGAGCGATTTCATACAGAAACTCTATTAGTAAAGAGCCCAAGTGACGTCTTTGATACGGTGGGAATACACAGATACAAGCAAGATTGTTATCACCATCCCAGGATACGATTTCTTTTGAGAAGAATCCCATAGGTTTAAAATTGGGTTCTTTATTAGTACCAGGAATAAAATCATTATCATCAAACCCATAAAGTATGAAAAAATCAAATTGGTCAACATTATAATATACTGATTTATCATCCAAAAAAAGTTTACTGAATAAACATAAATTTTGACAAAATAATGAATGTTGAAATCCTCTTATTTGACGGATTAAATATGGAGTTTTATCATCTCGATAAACCAACCTACCTAGTAGAGGTAAAGATGTATTAAATTGACAAAGCATTCGATGACTCTCTATTACCATTCTATCAATAGTATATTTAAAGCAATATTCACACACGTAAAGAGTATCGATCCAAACATCATTATTATCTTTTTTAGTATTATCACCATTATGAACTTTACCACCAGAATTTAACTTTTGTGCCTTAGATTTCCCATTATCAACCATTATTCCCAACTCTTTTTTAGGACTATAAAGATCAAAATATGCCGTATTCCCATACCAGGGATCGATAATATAATCTCCAAATATCACCTTACCTATATTAGCTTGATGCAGAACTCCATAAATTAGTTCATTATCTCCTCCCATATTTATCCCCCAATAATGATGTATCACACGTAAAGGTAACAAGAAACTTTCCTTCTCTTGTTCTCTCTATAGTCTACAACGGATTATTATCAACGCGAAGTTTTCACATATTACACGGTTATCAGACTTTTTTTTTTTTTTGTTTTAATTTTTCAACACAAAAACTTACCAAAATGCCACCTAAGGGATGGAGAAAGAATGCAGATGGAAACTATCCACAACCAAATAAAGATGCTGATTATGTTTCTATTGATGAAATATTATTTCCAAGATCGATAATTCAAAAGCTAGCAAAAGATATAATCAATACTGAGGAATCAGATTCAGGACAAATGTTAATGGCTAAGGATTCTTTACTTGCACTTCAAAGATCAGCCACGGTGTTTGTATCACATATGATGTTTCATGCAAAGTCGATATCAAAGGAACAAGATAGAAAGACGGTGAATGCACAAGATATTATTAGTGCTCTTGAGAAATCAGAATATTCTGGGTTTATTCCTGAAGTCAAACATAAACTTACACTTTATGATAAGGAAGCTGAAGTAAGGAAGAAGAAGAAAGCTGAAAAGACAACAGGTGATAATTCGAATATGGAATCAGAACAAAAGAGATTGAAGACTGATTCAGAAGAACCCAAACCGGTTAATAACAATAAGTCAGACAATTCAGATGAAGAAGAAGAGGAAGATATAACTGAACAAGATAAAAGTAACACCAATGAAGTCGAGGAAAATAATAATAATAATAATGATGATGATGACGACGATGACGACGAAGAAGAAGAAGAACAACAACAACAACAAAATGAACAACTGAATAATCCTATTTCTGCATTAAGTAAGGAAGATGATGAATTACAAGGAAACTTAAGTGAACCTGAAGATAACACAGAACCAAGAGACGATGATACAAATGATGCCGATAATGCAGATGAAGATTAAAAAAGTACAACAATTTCATAAATATCATTATTTAATGCGAGTCATGCTAACTATGAAAACAACTATTAAATAGAGGGAAACCACAAGCGGTTCCTAGAATTAAATAGAGCAATACTATAATTCCTAGTATTACCATAATGAAAAATTTAGACTTATTCAACCACATTTTATGTTTTATAAATTGGGCACGTTTCTGAAATACTGATGAAGAATTAGTTAAACGATCAGTTTGATCAACCAAAAGGTTTATTTTATCTCCTCTTTTCATCAATTTTTGAATATTATCCAACATTAAAAGTCTGACTTCTTCTACTTCTTCATTAGCTAAAACCAAATTATTAGGATTAATAACCTCAGCTCCACTATTCAATTCTTCATCATTATGACCACCATGACCATCATCATTTCTATTTATGGAGCCATAATTATAAATTCTTTGATTGGAATCATAATTCATTTCTTCAAATTTAATGATTTGATTCATATATAATTTGAATTCTCCTAATTTGGCTCTAGCCTTATCATTAGATAATTCACCAGTTCTTTCTACATCCTGTTTGAAATCAATGTATTTATCCATTATTTTTTTCAAAATAGACAATACTAAAGCCTTATTGATATTAACATGGGCTATACTAACAATAGTTATTAAATCACTACTACCATCAGGATTATTCGTTACTTTCTTAATAAAATACAATGCTAATTCAATATTACTATTGGAAGTTATGGGGATTAATCCTATAAGTGTTTTGGATGCATTAATAAGTCCCAATTCCTGAGCTATTATTTCTGAACAATTCAATCCCTGAATACTATGAATTAATTGGAAGTTCTCTGAAGTATAAAGAGTAGTTGAATTCTTAGTCAATGTAGTATGAATCACTGTAATGTTAGTAAGGTCAATGTAGATATGTAGAGATATATAATGTAATAAATAATATAATAAATAGTATAATAAATAATATAATAGATTACACTCCATTATACTACATTACATCATATATAACTTCCCCACTTACAATGCTTATCTATATTTAATCGAGTCATGGTTCACTTTTCTTACAATTAACCGATTTTTCAAATCATTTTAGTGCCATCTCAGGTCGTGTGCGAGAGAAGTCACTCTAAAAGTGATTACGAGGAAAGAAAAGACGGAGGTCATGTGACGAGCTTTTCCACTAAATCTTTCAATGTCATCTCATCGCTTTATCAATAAAACCAATTAACATCAAGTTTAACATCAACTAAATATGGGAAAATATAGAAAAAGATTTAATGAAAAGGCCAAATCGGGAATGCTTGCTAAGCAGGCAGCATTGAAGAAACTGAGAAATAAACAATTCTATAGACATCTCGATGATGGAACCAATCAAGAATCAGAATCAACACCATCAGAACCAATAGATGATCCTAATGCTGAAATACTTAAACCAATGACAGAACAAGAAAAACAAGAAAGAAAACGTAAATTACAAGATGATTTATACCTGATGAATGAAGGAGAATCTAAGTTGTCCAAGCAAAAGAGGAAAAGACTCGACAAATACATAGAACATCAGTTGAAACGAGAGGAGAAGAAAGAATTACTTGAAAAATTATCCACTACCAAGATGGACACTGAAAATTTAGCATCATCAAAGACTTTAGGAAAGGGGAAATTAACTAGAAAAGATGAAATGATAGAAGCATTAGAATTGGAAAGACAAGGTCGTGCTGATGATCATACTAGAGAGGTATTATATGAAAGTCGACAAGTTAAGGAATGGCCTGAAGATAATGAAGAATTTGAAAGTTTTAGAGGCGGTGAAAAAGATTTCAAAGATGGGGTTGGAGAAGGTGACTCAGAAGGTGATTCAGAAGGTGATTCAGAGAGTGATTTTGAAAAAGATGAAGCAAAGGAATCTTCCCAACTGACATTTGTTGATAATAGACCAGCAAAGTTTGGTGGAAGTGGTCAAGGATTTGGGTTTGGAAACTTGAAGAAAGTAGAAAAAAAGACACCTAAAAGGAGTTATAATTGGAGAATACAGTTGGAGAGAGAAAAAAGAGCAAAGAGTAAGAATGAGGATGAACTTGATTTTATGTCTGAGGAGGATGAGGAGGAGGAGGGAGATGATGAAGAGGAAGAGGAAGAGGAAGAAGATGAACACAATGAAGAAGAAGACGATGAGGAGGAAAAAGAAGAAGAAAACGACGATGATGAGGAAGAAGACAGCGAAGACGACGATGACGAAGAAGAAGAAGAAGAAGAAGACAGTGACGACAACGAAGACATCCCAAGACTCATTGCTAATAAACCAAAAAGATCCCAAAAATCTCAAGAATTCATTAAATGGGCTGAAGAACAAGTAAAAAAAATTGAAGGAAGAGAAGATTATGTTCTTCCAGAATTACCTCAACACTTAAAAGATGCATACTCCAAACCTAGAATTAGAGAAGAAGATATCGATCATTCAAGTGATGAAGAAGGTTATATTCCTATCAATAAAGAAAGTCAAAGAAAAGCATTTGTTGTTGAAGTTAATCGTTCAGATGAAGTACAAAATCTGAGAATTCAACTTCCTGTGTTTGCTGAAGAACATCGTATTATGGAAGCAATTTATCATCATGATTGTGTTATAATATGTGGTGAAACTGGTTCAGGTAAAACTACTCAAGTACCACAATTTCTTTATGAAGCTGGATTTGGTAATTTAGGTAATGACACATATCCAGGAATGATTGGTGTTACTCAACCCAGACGAGTGGCAGCCGTTTCCATGGCTAATAGAATCAAAAATGAATTAGGGGATCATGGTTATAGAGTTGGACATCAAATTCGATTTGATTCAAATATTAAAAATGAAGGATCTGAAAATGGTACTGCATTAAAATTCATGACTGATGGGGTTCTTCTTAGAGAAATGATGTCAGATTTTCTTCTTACCAAATATTCATCAGTAGTTATTGATGAAGCCCATGAAAGAAATGTAAATACTGATATTTTAATTGGAATGTTGAGTCGAGTATTAAGACTTAGAAGACAATATCATACCAAAGATCCTCAAAAATATAAACCTCTTAAATTGATTGTTATGTCAGCTACATTAAGAGTAAGTGATTTTGCTGAAAATAAATCATTATTTAAAACACCACCTCCAATTTTGGAAGTAAAGGCTAGACAATATCCTGTTAGTGTTCATTTTAACAAACATACTCCATTTGATTATTTAGATCAAGTGTTTAAAAAAGCATGTAAAATTCATCAACGATTACCACCAGGAGGAATTCTTATATTTTTAACCGGTCAATCAGAAATTGCATCTACGGTAAAACGGTTAAGAAAAGAATTTCCATTTAAAACCAATAATCAAGAAGATGATATTAATGATATTAATGTGATGATTAGTAGTAAGACATCTGGTATTGAAGCAGAAGAAGTTGATTTAGGAATTGATAAAGATTTTGATGAAATCGATGATTTTAATGATGAAGATGAAAATGAAGAAGAAGAAGAAGGATTTGATGAGACTCTTGAATCACATCAAACTCCTAATGATCCCTTACATGTATTACCATTATATTCATTATTACCCACCGATAAACAAATGAAAGTTTTTGAACAACCGCCTAAAGGTAGTCGTTTATGTGTTGTAGCTACCAATGTTGCCGAAACGTCTTTAACTATTCCAGGAATTAGATATGTTATTGACAGTGGTAGATCTAAAGAAAGAAAATATAATAAAGATACTGATGTTCAATCATTTGAAGTTGATTGGATTTCAAAAGCATCAGCTGATCAAAGAGCTGGTAGAGCTGGTAGAACAGGACCTGGTCATTGTTATAGAATATTTTCATCAGCAGTTTATGAAAATTATTTTAATCAATTTAGTATTCCAGAAATCTTAAGAATGCCAGTAGAAGCCACAGTATTATCTATGAAGAATATGGGAATAGATCAAATTATTAATTTCCCATTCCCAACTCCTCCTGATAGAAAAGATCTTATTAAAGCTGAAAATTCATTGAAAGTATTAGGAGCTTTAGATACAGAACATAAAAAGATCACTGAATTGGGTAAGACCATGTCCTATTTCCCATTAAGTCCTAGATTTTCCAAAATCCTTATTGTAGGGAATCAGAAACAATGTTTACCTTATGTGGTTGCCATAGTATCGGCACTTTCAGTAGGGGATCCATTTATTAGTGAAACTGAAGTCGGATTCAATAATGAAGATGATAATGAACAAGAAGAAGAAGGACCTTCAGAAGAATTGGCTCAAGCTTTAGGTAATCTTCGGAAACTGAGAGCATTATTTTCTACCCTCTCCAAAACCAGTGATGCATTACGGGTTTTATCAGCTGTTTGTGCTTATGATCATATTAGTGAACAAGATAGATCCCAGTTTTTGGGAGAAAACTTCCTTAGACCCAAGGTCATGCAAGAGATTGTTCAATTACGGAAACAAATCACTAATATAGTAAAACAGAACACTAAACTGTCATCAATAGCTACCAGTTTAGAATCAAGTAATATGAAATTGGATGTTCCTAATGGTTCTCAAGTAGCGGCCATAAAGCAAATGATTGCTTCAGGGTTCATTGATCAAGTAGCCATTAGAAGTGATTTGATTCCTAATAGTGATTATATGATCCCCAAGAACTCCAGAGTCATTAATATTCCCTATAATTCGTTAATGCCCACAACCGGTTTCAGCACTAAGAAAAAAGTGTCTTTTGAAGACAGTGATGAAGAAGAAGAAGTTGAAACTGACGGTAATGTCTATATCCATCCTCATTCAACATTATCCACATTAGCTGACATTCCTCCAGACTTTCTCATTTATCAAACTCTCAATTTAAGTACTAACAAGAAAAAGGGCAAACAACAGAAAATAAGAATGCGGCCATTGGTAGACATTTCTGGTAAACAATTGAGTAATATCGCTAAAAGAACTCCATTGCTTACTTATTCCAAACCTTTAGGTAACAAATATGCACCTAAAACCATCTCCTCTAGTAAACGAGAATGTTATGTCATTCCTCGGTTTGGTGCATCTATAGGATCTGGTGGAGTAGGCTGGGACCTTCCAGTAGTTAAAGTCATTCAAGAAAAACGTAATGGACAATGGATGACAATGGATTGAGTGTAGAAGTGTAGAGAGATAGAAATAGGTAGAAATAGTAAAATTAGTCACAGTACATTAGTAACAGTAACAGTAACAGTAACAGTTAATCAGTTTCTGTATATAAACATCGCATCTTTTCCTTCTCAATGTTTCTCAATGTTTCTCAATGTTTTTGAAAAACTTTTGTTTTGAATCACCAAATAATGCTGTCTATTGAGAGAAAACGAGTTCGAATAGATGACAATGTTGAACACATGGGAGACTCGGGAACATTAAGAGGTGATGCCAGAAGATCGGGATCAAAAAAGGACTCGAAATCTAGAAATAATAAGAGTAGATCCTCGTCATATACCAAAAGTCAACAACCATTGATACCTTCGCATATTCTCGATGAACCGTTCCAAAGAATGTTCGTTATATCAGTGTTTGTGTTGATACAGAGCTGGAAACTATACGACATATTGGCGATGAATGTGGCAGCAGGAGATCAAAGTTCCATTGGGGTTATGGAACGGTTTACTTTCCTTTTAAAGTATTGTATTATAGATGGTTTATTTCTTTGGTTCATCCCGATATTAAACATTTCCTATTTTATATTCTCACCATTATTTACATTGACGTTAACAATTATATTTAATATTATCAATGTTTTACTTGTGAGCAAATTTAATATGTCAATGATCATCACCATTGTTTCTCCAATCTGGCAATGGATCTATAGATCTAAAGAATTGACTGTAGGTGGTGATACTATTAGCTCCAAAGCCATTGATATGGAATCGCATTTAAAAGGTTCTTATACACTTCATTATTTACCCGACTCGTTGGTTAAATTTAATGCCTTTGACTTTCATGATTTATGTCTTGATTCCCATATGGCCAAGTCCCAACACTTGCAAATCCCGGTTGAATTCAATACCACCACCGATATTGGATACCTCGAATTAAAATACACGTCTCCATTTAACCAGATTTCTTATTTGCAATACACAGGGTCTGAATTGAAACGGTTAATGAAACGTGATTATAGTCATTTAAAACAGCATAAGGGGTACGTATCTAATGATTACCGGGTATTTTACTTGGAAATCCCCGTTAGGGAACCCGGTTCCTATAGCTTAAATAAGGTCAGAGACATTTCCGGTTCTGGTATAAGATATATGCTGAAATCATTTGCATTTACATATTGTCCTAGTGCATTATTTTCTGGGGCTACAGGTCGATCACCAAACTACTTATGTATGGGGGATGATGTTGACACCACCGTCAATGATTATAATGATATGACTTATGATATCAATTTCCCATTATTGAGTTTATCAGGAGTTCCTCCATTGGAGGTGAAAATTCTTACCAAGTTTAATGGTAAGAGTCATAGATTAATTCAATCGAAAATAGATTTGGATATTAGTCAAAATGAGTTGGCGTTGAAGAATTTCACGGAATATAAAACTTTTGATATCAATAGAAATGTTCTTGAACAAGAGATTTTGAAATCTCCAAGTTTATTACACATGTCAAAGTCAGGAACCATGGATTTTCAACTTTTGGAAGTCATTGATTCTCATGGCAATTCAAAGAAATATAATCCTTCATCGGATTCTCATGATGTAAGGTTTTCTTTGTCCATGTTAACTAAACCTCAGGTTCAATTCATTGATCCTGCTCCTTCTCAAGGATTATTAGTTAATGGTACTAAAGCCTTGACTTTTAAACGAAGCCAAAGTGTTTCAGAACAGTTCCCAATTAATGCTGAATTTGAATACATCAATACTAATGATCAATTATTATCATTTAATTTTACTAAAACTTTTAATACCATGGATGAATTGGAAGCTGGAATCACTATAGATCGCCCTGGGGTATACAAATTGTTGAAAATGAAGGGTAATCATTGTCCTTGTTCTATAGATAGACAAAACCAAGTTACAGTGAAAACAATTGAACCTCCTACTGTCGACATAGATCCTCATCCATTACTAGAAAAATGTGTGGGTATGACGGGTTATAAGTTTAAATTTAAGTTACTGGGGAAAGCTCCTTTCCTTATAGACTATAGTGTTTATCACAATGGAACCAATGGGAAATTATCACCTGTAATGGATCGTAATGGAAGATCTTCAAGAACCATAAGAACTGATGATTATGACCATCAATTCAATTACAAACCTCCAGGAGAAGGTGCTTATGTGATAATATTCAAATCATTACGGGATGCTAATTATAGAAACGTTCCTATTAACATTGATCAATCTGTCCATACTTATCTGACGTATTTCAAACAGAGATCTAAAGTATCTTTCATGGGTCCTAATCTGAATCAAGCCAAAAGGCTTATTCATACATGTAAAGGAGAATCCAGGTCAGTTCCCATTTACTTTTCTGGTAACTTTCCATTCACTTTTGATTATAAGATTGTCAATAGCAAAACCAATGTTCCTGTTATACATAAAGAAGGTGTTCATGTAACTGAACCTGTATTCAATGCCGAATCACCAAAGTTTGTTGAAGGTGGTCGTTATAAGGTTTTAATCACCAATATCAATGATGGTATAAGTTGTTCTGCTGACCAAAATCACGATGAATCAGTTGAAATATTATCCAGACAAGATATTCCACAAGTATCATTTGATTTCAAATCTAATGTGGAATATTATAAAGTCGTTGAAGGAGATACAATTGAAGTACCTTTGAAAGTCGAATCTTCACTTGGAAGAACTTCCAAAGATTCTATAGAGTACCAATTTCAAAATCATGATGGTACAGGATACGGTAAAAATGTTGTTGGAGGAACTAATAAACTTCGTCTTTCTAAAAGTGGAATTTATAAATTATCAAGTTTTTCCAATGCTGGATGTCCTGGGGTTATATCATCCGAGAAGCAGGTTCATATTTCTTATTATGAAAGACCTAGTGTTAAGGCCCAAGTGGATCCTTCATTGAAACATGCTATATCCACAGATAATGAAATACTTTTAACTCCAGCATGTCAGATTGTTCCTCGAACAGTTACTCTAGACCTTTTTGGAGCTGGTCCTTATGTTATTGACTATGAAATTAAGTTCCCCAGTGGTAAGATTGAAGCTCGCTCTATGACAGCAGATAAGGATTCCTTAACTATTTCATTACCTAATGGACAAAGTGGGGTTTATGTTAACAAATTTAAAGGTATTTATGATACTCGGTATACTAAAGCTAAATTTTCCAAGTTGAGTGATTTTTCCAAGAAATCAAATGTTTTACCAACGATTTCTTATGAAGTTTATGAATCGCCATCTATAGAATTCACAGGAACTTCTTCAGTTCAATTCTGTGAAGCTTCAATTGGTTATGATATACTTCAATCTAATCAAATCCCTATTGAAGTTAGTGGGAAATCTCCATTTAAGTTAAATATTTCAGTACTTCTGGAAACATCATCGAAACCTAAGAAATTCATGATTGATAATGTTGACGGATCTTACTTAAACTTGGCTAATGCTGTAGACACTCAAGGGAAACCTATTTGGAGTGATTTACAAAAAGGTGATTATCTTGTTATGGCTGATAGCATTATAGATAGTAATGGTTGTTCTAAGAATGATTTTAGTGATATCAACAGTTTTATGTTGCTGGTTACACCAGCTCCTAGTATTAACAAAATGCCATCATCAAAAGGTCATTATTGTGTGGGTGATCATGTGGGTTATGACTTGGATGGTGTACCACCTTATACCATGTACTATGAATTCAATGGTCAACAACATAAAGCCAAGACGAAAAATCAATTCCGTAGATTAGCAGCAAGATCAGGTGCAATTACAGTATCTGGGATTGAAGATTCTTCTGCCAATAATTGTTTTGTTGGATTCACTGATTCTCCTTTGAAACAAAAAGAATTGACCATTACTATTAATGAATTACCTTCTGTAGAGATTAATCAAGGAGGAGCAATAGTTGAAGATATTCATGAAGGAGAACAAACAGAGATGAAGTTTTCCTTTACTGGTACTCCACCATTTAGTGTGACATATGTTAGAATGCTTGATCCATCCAGTAAAGCAAAACGTTCAAGTAAATCCAAGTTCCATCAAGGTAAAGATAAGATTATAGAAACAAAAACCATATCTGATATTTGGGACAATGAACATAGTGTAATGGTTGGGTTAGAAGGAACTTATGAAGCTATTGAGATAAAGGATGCCTATTGTGTAGCTAGAAGAGAGATCTAAGTGTATTATAGAAACTAGAGTACGTATATATATATATATATATATATATATATATATATGTATGTATAATGACTTCAAAAGAGAAGTTTAGCATCATTAACACAGGATGCTTGTTGATGAGTTACAACTTCAAACTCAGCCTGCAGCCAATCATCAGTGTAAATGTTAAAAGTAGGTGAAGTAAACCACAGCTTTTGCACAGTAATATGAATATCTCGCTTTTCAAGCATATAAGTTTCACTAGCAATGGTTAATAATATCCCTACAGCTCCACCAGGGTCAACCGAACAAGACTTGGTAGCCGAGTAAATTCGACCTTTTAAGAACCCAGTTTCAGTGGTCGTAGAAAGAGGGGTCGAAGATAATCCTCTAATGAATTTAAAATAACGATCATCTTCAACTGTTATGGAGCTACTAACGGAGTTTTTCGTACTAGAATATTGGTTATTTAACACTGCTCCTATTACCGATTTATCCTCTTTAGTGTAGGTAACAAAATTATTGGCATCATATTCATAAAAATAATAACTGGACTCAAGTTTATCTTTATTAGTATCTATGGGATCATAATGAACGGCTTCTTTAAATGACTCTCCTGGTAAAATAACAGTTTTAGTCAGTTTAATATAGGCTGTTCCAACTGCCAATAACTTTTCAGCAACTAAATCTTCAAATTTCGATACTTGATAGGTGTTTTTCACTTTTTTAATCCAATTGGCAAGGATTTCAGTATCTTCAGAAGCCAGACTTCTTCTGATAGTGAAGCTTGATGCATAGACAAAGAATAGAAAAAGAACCAATACTTTCATAGTACAATGAATAACAATAGAGAATTTTGTTACTTGTCACAACTTCTCATTATATATCCAGTTTTCTAATATGTTCTTTACTATTGTATTTTTCTGTTCTTGTTCATTTTTTTGCAGCTTCTAATTACCATTACCGTTTTTGGAATTATTACTCTGCTCATCGCGTGATATCAATCCTTCAATCAATTTGGACGTATTGGATAACGCCGATTTCTCTTTGATATCCAGAACAAATTTTTTCATATCTTTGGTGGTATTAGGATTGACTTCATTTTGTAAATACATCTGATGGATTTTTTGGGCCATTTTTATGTCATTGTAGGTAACTTTATTGCCAACGTCATGAGTAGTTAGTTCAATATTGACTTTATTATAAGTAGTGTTGATTGTAGGATGATGTTTAGTTTCATGAGCGTATTTAGCCACTTCATTAAGAAAAGTCCATGTTCGAGGAAAGTTTTTAAATTTATAATCTGCTGTTAATTTTGAATCACAATTATCATCATTATCTTTACCGTTGGAGGTTTGTAAATTCCACAGCAGACGGATCCGATTTAAGTGAAGTAATTCTTTTTTTATATTTTCAACAGAGATTGACGTTACTTTTGCTGTTGTAGACATAGTTTTTGATGGTTACTTTAGCAAAAAAAAATACACAACCAACAAATACACCAATGAAATCACTACTCCACGTAACGCGCATAATTAAATAGTTAAAGAGTTTCTCATCACAGGCATTAACAGTAACGACATGTGGTAATGGTTTCGGAGTTGTACATATTGCATTCACCAGAACTAGAAAATGAGTTTCTGAAGAGTGAAATATTACTTAATCGAATCTTTTATGAAGATATTCCGTTGAACGGTCGAGTTGTTGATACGTTTGACTCACTTTACAAGAAACAGAAATCGGATGAAAGAACACCCTTTATATATTATAAAGGAATAAATTATATATATTTGAAAGAAAGCCATGATTTAATAATGCTCCTTGTGACAAGAAAGAATATAGATGCTATGCTGATGGTGTTATTTCTCCATAACTTTACTAGTGTTCTCAAACATTATTTATGTGTTCCTAAATCTAATGGTGGTGATAAAGATAATAATAACAACAACAATAACAACAACAATAATAATAATAATAATAATAATAATGAAACCCTTCCCTTTGATAAAGATATAATAGTGGATAATGTTTGTTTTATCTATGAACTATTGGATGAATGTTTGGATTTGGGAGTTGTACAATCAACGGACTATAATATCCTCAAAGAATATATTAAAATATTACCTAATACTCCAGTATCTTGGAAACATGATTATAAAGAAAAATATTTAACGGATTCTGATTCTGATTTAGATAATGATTCTGATGGAATTAAAAAGGTAAAACAAAAACGAAAGGACAATCAGAAAAAAGCAAAACACACTATAGATAATACTAAATCAACTCATAATCAATCAGTAAAAGAAGATGTGGTAACAGAAGAAGCCAATTATGTAAATAGTTCTATTCTAAGATCGGCTAATCTGTCTATAAGTTGGAGACCTAAGGGAATTTTCTATGCAAAAAATGAAATTTTCATTGATATTATTGAAAATTGTGATTTTCACTATGATTTACAAGAACAAGTAATTTTAAAGAATGAAATTTTGGGTCATTGTTTAGTGAAATCGTATTTATCAGGGATGCCACAATGTAATTTAGGGTTTAATGAGACTAATATGTCTGCCATAAAAGCTGATGATGAAGTTTTTACCACTGAGAATGGAAGAGAAGATAACCAATTGAGGGAAAGTTCATTAGGCATAGAAACTTTTGAAGATGAGGACGATGAGGAGAAGGAGAAGGAAAAAGAGAAGGGAAAAGAAGAACATGTACAAGGACAAGACGACCAAAACCAAGAAAAACAAATCAGACATATAAATCGTAATAGAAGACGAGTTCCCTTTCGTAACATTCAATTCCATCAATGTGTTGAATTGGATGTAATATACCGACAAGGAATTATGAAATTTATTCCTCCTGATGATAAATTTGTATTAATGACTTATCAAGTAGAACAACAAAGACAAGCACAAAAACTTCCTTTAATAATGATAAAACCTAGTTATAAAATCATGAAAAATCCTGATAGACTTCAAATTTTATGTGTTTTAACCACCAACTTTAAAAAACGTTTGCATGCTAAAGACTTAAGTATTCGATTCCCCATAAATCCTCATTTATTTACCATTGAGTATAACCTTGTTGACAGTTTGAAGTATAAATCAGAATTGGGTGATGTTAACTTTAAAGTAGATACTTCAGAATTAGTATGGTTTATAAATGATGTTGAAGGGAAACGACCTTCAGTTAAAATGATGGCAGAAATCTACTTAAATAATTCTGTGTCTACTATTACTAGAGATAGAATTCAAGCTACTTTACAAAATAATCTCAAATTTCCAAAAAATGATAACACTACTCATGATGAAATTAACGAAGCTAAACAAGAGTTAGATAGTTATTATGGAGCTCGCCGAGGGTTATCATCTCTGGTAACAGAAATCCAGTCTAATTTGTCGAAAATTCATTCCTTTAATCATATCAGAGTTGGATTCGAAATATCCATGTTATCCTATTCAGGGTTAAAATTGAATTATCTCAAAGTCGAAGAAAATGCTTTAAACTATAACTGCTTCCCCTGGATCAGATACGCAACCACTTCTGATAATGCTGATAACTCTTCACTGCAAGATCATATCCGACATGGAAATCATACCAATAACAGACTGAACTGTTGGTACATGTTTAAGTTGGGAATTGATTCCTTTGTCCTTTGACACACAGTCCTTTGACAATGGAAAAAAAAAAGAAACAAAAAGAAGAAAAAAAGAAAACCATATATAATCCATTAGCATAGATCTCTTATAAATAAATAAAGCCCGCGGATAAGTTTAAGGTACAACTATAGCCTTGATTCTCGCGCCTTTTTACTTGAAACGGTATTGATAACCATAGCATTACTGGATTTGGACGGACATTCAAAATGTCGCATCTTTTCTTATCTATAATTGGCAAAGGATTGATTACATTTGAAACTTCATCACTGGACGGCTCTGAAGGGTTGAAAAAGAAAGAACTAACTAACATTACTTAGTAAAGCTGTGGAATATTACTGCTCATATGAAATTGACATTAATTTGGAATAATAACAAGAAGATATGCCTCCAATAACAGAAGCTAAACGTGATGTTATCGATAAATCTATTGATAAACCCAAGGTGACAAAATCTAGAACCGGATGTTTAACGTGTAAACGGAAACGACTTAAATGTGATGAAACTAAGCCTGCATGCTTGAAGTGTGTGAAGAAGAATATTGTTTGTGGTGGATACGCCACGAGATTCAAATGGAGATCGTTTAATGATAATAATGATAATAATGATGAAAAGGATGAGGCGTTTAAATTCACCAATGAATCTGGTGATCAAAGAAGTGATAGAACTCCGAAAAGTGATGTTAATGACCATTATGTATTTGGATCCGATAAGCTGGATCCAGCTTCAGATCGGCGTCCATCAGTACCAGAAGATATAACCTCTTCAGCAAGATCTCCTGATGGAATTAAGAGGTATTTAGAACTTGCTTCCTTATCATTAACTGGGAAAACAGTTCGAGATATTAAGAAGGAAAATGATTTAATAGATGAAGGTATTAATCCTCTGACGTATTTAAAAGAGACAAAAAATGAATCCACATCCAAAAATAATGCTAGACTCTTTGCTAATTTAGGTGATTCTTCATTAGATTTAGAGCATCCAAATTCTAAAAAACTTAAGAGAAGTAAGAGTCATTCTGGTGATAGTCTGTCACCAGCCTCAGCATCATTATCTAAATCTCGGCCTCATCCTTTGAATCGGTCTCATAGTACCAGTAACCATATGATACCAAATGAAGTATTAGAATTAAGATCAAACAATTCTAGATTTGGTGGTGCGTTATCATTAAATTCCTTAGCTGAAGCCGCTGTGGATGAAATTAATACCAGATCTCCAGAACCTCCCATTTCCTCTAGGTCAAGTGTTTCCCATAAACCTCATTTGTCTTCTGATATTAACCCATCACCTCTGAGTTCAGGGTTTTTATCACCAGCTAGTTCAATTAAACATGGTAAGTTACCAACAAGGCTAAATAAATCAGCATCAGCACCTTCTCCAAACGATCACCAGTTAACTTACCATAATTCTCCGTCATCATTGAATTTAAGTCCTTCATTAACAGCATTGATTAATAATGCTTATAACTATGAGGATGAATTTAAAAACACAAATTTAGATGAAAGTATAAAATTGGATATTCCTTTAAGTCCTCTTAATTTACAACACAATTCCTTTTATGACTTCCTCAATAATGATAATCATCTGATCCCCAGTCCGGGTACCGGTGCATTTAGTACTACTCCTGGAATTGATCCTATGAATTTAATGCCTGATGGTCATGAAGATAGTCCTAAATTATTAACTCATCATAATAATTCTAATGGGAGTATGACTGTTGCTAATAAAGAAGATTCAAATAACAATAATGATTCCAAAAGATTTAAATCTTTAACAGCTTTTAGTCCTTCAAATGATGTTTCATCACCTATTACCTTTAATATTAGACCTAATCCAGCCAATTCTCAAGCCAATAATTCACTTAATAAAACCGCTGAACATGATCAAATCCTTGGATTATACAATCTATACACGGCTGAAATATTGTCAATAAAAAATGGATCTAATGAAAATCCTTGGAGAATTTATATTTTACCCTTAGCTAATGATTATTCCTGTCTTTTCAATTCAATTGCATCTATAACTTTATTTCATCTTTCGGGTAATAAATCAGTGGCTTCTAATAAAGACCATTTACGGGCCAAGGGTTATATGTACATGAAGAGATGTATCTTGGAATTAGCTAGTGGATTATCAGCTTTAAATGGTCCAGCAACAGGTGAATCATCAAAACCCTCTAATCATCAGCAATTACCTGCTGATTTGGCTATAGTCATTTGTTTAAACTTGGCTATTAGTGAGACTTGGGATAAGCATATATCCAGTGGGATAGCTCATTTAAAAGGAGCTAAAACTATGATTCAAAATGTATTATCACTTTTAAGAGAGACCCAAGAATTTTTATCCTCCAATAGAAGAATGTTATTACAAAATAAAACTTCCAATATTGATGAATACAAAGAAGGTGTCATCCAAAAAAAGAAACAACTTAAGGAAAAGATGGTTTTAGTTGAAGATTCAGAATGGGATATGATTTGTTTTGATGAAAAAGATATTATTGATGGGAAAGTAGCTTCTGATGATAGAGAAAGATCACTTACTATTCCAAAGTCTACCCAATTTTTCTTTAATATTTGGATATACTTTGAAGTTCTAGCTCAAATGACTACTGAGAGTGATGAAAAAGGTATAGATTTGGTGGCTTCTATTACTACCATATTACATGAATCCAAGAACAAACAAGACAATTCTCCCGCTAGTAGTGTTTCCAGTGCTGGTAATGGTATAAAGCCCCTGTCAAGTCGAAAAGATGATGGAAATGTATCACCGAGTATGAGTATAGAAGGTAATGATTCAGGGAATTTAAATAATGATATTTTTGGAATCCCATCGTCTAAAAGTCAAGGAGAAAATAGTATTTTTGATAATTTTGATAAACTTTCATTTAATCATGATCAAGTCGATCCCATCTTGGGATGTGCTCAATCATTATTTCTGATTATGGGGAAAGTTGCTAGTTTAATATCTAAAATTAGAAAGAGTCGGAAAAATGATAAACAACAATCATCAGGAAGAAATACATTATCCATAATAACTACAGCCACTCATTTAAGACAACAATTAATTAATTGGAAACCAACAATCTCAGCGGCCATGATTGAACAAGCCAATTCTGGAGGTCTTAGTAATACCTCAACTTCAGATTTATCATCATGTATTGCTACAGCAGAAGCTTATCGATACTCAACATTATTATATTTGCATCAAGCGGTACCAGAAATTCCATCATTATCTTCACACCAATTAGCAGAAAAAATCTTCATTTTATTAGCTTCAATCCCCACAGATTCTCCCACGTATACTGTTCATATTTTCCCGTTATTAGTTAGTTCTTGTGAGGCGGAACCAGAAGAAGAACGAGAATGGTGTCAAACTAGATGGAAATTATTAGCCAATAGATTATGGATTGGTAATGTTGATAGTGCTTATAAAGTAGTAAAAGAAGTTTGGAAACGGAAAAATGAATATGTAAGGATGAAAAATACCAACAAATTAGATAATGATGAAAGTTTTGCTCATCATGGGAAAGATACTGAAAAGTTTAGAAATATATCGGCACAAATCAGTGGATTAATGGCAGCTGTTAATAATGATGGTGGTTCCGACTTCCCAGTTGACGATATCACAGGTGGTATTGATAGCAAGTTACATTGGAGCTCAGTAATGAAAGAGTGGGGCTGGGAAGTTTTGTTGGGGTAATTTTTGAATGTACATATATATATATATATAGAAAGAGAGAGAATTGTTTATCAGAATTGAATATTTAACTATGAAGTCTTATCTAGGTCGTGCGCGCGGCCAAGGGTTGCAACTTAGTTTTAGATTTGAGATTTAAAATGTCAACTTCAGTGAGAGATCCTTGACAATCAACATGTTAAGAGCGTTAAGAAGTGGAATCAATTGTACTCAAAAGAGAATGGGGTCACACTTCTCGGGGTCTTTAATATCGGATCCTTTTAAGTTCGACAATACTAGGAAAATTAGAGATACCAATTCTAGATTCCCTAAGCCTAACTTCATCTCATTTGATGCCTTTGGAACCCTTTATATTCCCAAGCTACCAGTTCATGAACAGTATTATTCCATAGCCAAAAATGAATTTGGCATTGATAAGTCTGCAGAATCCATAAAACAAGCTTTTCCAGTAGTCCACAACCGATTACTCGAAGAATACCCTAACTATGGTAAGAACTCCTCCACTATAACCACCATTGATGATTGGTGGCTGGAATTAATAGTCAATCTTTTTGATATTCCTCATTTTAATCATGATTCTCAATCCAGGACTCTATGTCAACGATTAGTTAATCACTTCCAATCATCAGAAGCTTATCATCTTTATGACGATGTCATTCCTACATTGGCTGAACTTCAAGAGAGACGTATACCAATAATAGTTTCCAGCAATTCCGATGCCAGAATCTATGATATATTACAAAGCTTAGGCGTAATGAAGTATATTGATAAAGAAAACATTTTCATTTCCTACAATGTCAATCATGAGAAACCCAATAAATCATTCTTTGATATCGTGTCTACTAAGGTTATGACCAAACAAATTGACACCACAACCACCCCAATAAGTCGAGAAGAAAGAGCTCGGTTTCTAGAAAATTGTTGGCACGTAGGAGATGGTCATGAAAAAGATTATATTGGGGCAGTCAAGGCTGGATGGAATGGAATCTTTCTTGATAGACAAGTGAAATCACCTTATTTGACCCAAGAAATCCCCGATCCCGAAGAGGATTCTCCTAGTTGTATCACAAAACCGCCCAACGATTCTACCGCTGAAGCACTGCAACCAGCACAAATTATAGCCAACAATAGAGCTATTTTAAGCAGTCTTCATCAATTACTTGATCTCTTTAAGAAGTAATCCTATATAGTGAAGTCGTGTATATGCCCATAAAGTACTGCGATTTTGAGACTTCTTCCTATTTTTTTTTTTTCCTTCTCTCTCGATCAAATAAATATCAATAAATAACTATGAGTGATAACAGTAAGTAATCCTACACAAACACGTATTTTCGTTTATAATTTGTACTAACACGAATGTTTGCAGAATTGATAGAGTTGATGGATAATATATTCACTGTACTTAAAAGTGCAGATGAAGGAGAGGTGAAAATTTTGGAGACACCAATTCCAACAAACTTTAGAGAATCAGATGTGTCTAAAATAATAGAATCATATACAAAATTCATGGAAACCAATCCTGAAAGTAGTACCACTAGTGTTTTAGATAAATACAACAATAAGGGGTATGAATCCATTTATGGGATTTATCATGATATTAAGGTAGCCTCAAGCTCCTTGATTACACAACATAAGATTGGTACTAAACCCTATAAGGATGTTGATTTTTTCTACAAGTTTTCCACTGAGATTTTAATGAGAGAAAGCAGTTTATATAAGGTGGCTCTAGTGACTTTTAATGACGATAAACCAAGTGAATTGGAAGAACTAATAACCGCAGACTTTGATAAGGTAAGTTTTGATTATAATAATAATAATGGAGAAGTCATTTCCTATATTTCGGAAATTCAAGATCCCAATGCTTCCAATATCCCATCATATTCTTATGGAAATAGTACACCACCACCACCACAAGTGGTAAAACAACCATTGTTTACTTCTCTCATTGGTAAGTCTGAATTAGATCCTAGATTCACCTTAGTTCCTGAACCATATAATCTTGTTAAAGCTATTCCTTTACCCAAAAATACTGGAACTAATGGATCCACTTTTGATTCCTTAAACACTGTGGTATCAAAAATCCCCATGCCTACTAACCAACCTACGACAATGTTGGATAATTTTATTCACTTAAATTGGTATATTATAAATGCTCCAGAATGGTTGAACTATAAAGGGAGTGTATTAAAGCCACCAATTCGGTCATCATTATTAAAAAATCAAAATAATGATGAATATAAATTGATTTCTATGGGTAATGAATCAGCCAAGTCATTTGCCCCAACTATCGACTCCAAAGGAAGTGGAGTATCAACTGCTATCAAATCAAACATTTGGTTGAATCAAGTGGGATTACAAAAGATTAAGGAAATTAGAAACAAGTATAATGAAAAAGTCAATCGTCTAGAAAAATCAGATGAGCCTGAAGTGAAAACTGATGAAACCAATGATAAAAAGGAAGATAGTATTAATAATAATAAATCAGTTAATGGTAGTGACCCGGTGAAGGAAGAAACCCCTCAAGTTGAATATGATGAAAGTAAAATCATTGATTTTGAAAAATTAATGAAATGGGATCCAAAAGATATTGAACAATTAAAATTACTTAAAGATGATAAAGACTCCATTATTAAATCACCCAAAGATTTACAAAAATTAATCACTAATCAAATCTTAAAATTAAATCGTCTTCGTCAAGAAAGATATCTGAAAAGTAATGCTAATAGCACCATTCCAGTCACTAATGTTGAACGTAAATTGTACAATAAAATCACTAAACTCATCACATTGGCCATTAATCTATACAAAATTGAACCTGGTAATTTACCATTAGAATTTAGCAAAAAGGTTCCTGTATTAATGTCTGAATATCCTGGTACTCTACCAGGAATGCCAGCTTCTAGACAGAAACCAGTTAGATTACCAACTATAAGAGGTCCATATAAGAAAAAGAATCGTTATTAGATGCTATCAAGACAAAAGTATATAATGAATATAAAGAAGATATATATATTTCTTTCTTTCTTTCTTTTTAGAGAATCAAATGTCAGCCCCATTAGCAAAGGCTATTATTAGATAAATATTCAATCCAGTAATTACCAACCACGTTATTGCACTAGCTATAGTTAAAGGTAAACCATTTTCAAATGTATGCCTTGTAACTACCACTGGAGGAGGTTGAGGGCGATTATCAGGATTTGAATCTTGTGAAGAATAAATACTGGAAGTAGAGGCTAAAAGAGCCGTATTTTCATTAACATCAGAAGGAAGAGATTCTGAAGTATCATAAACCACAAGATATTTTTGATCACAAGTAAACCATATCAAAGGAGCACTTACAAGGGGTAAAATAAAACTAAGAACCACTTGAGAAGAATTCATGATTTTTGATACTCCTTCAGGTCCCAAGATTGAAATGAAAATTAACACTGGGATTATAGCTAAAATCCTGGTAATTATACGTCTAATCCAAGGTTTAAGAGACCAATTAATAAACCCTTCAGAAACAATCTGACCAGCCATAGTACAAACAATCCCAGCACTTTGACCAGCAAATAACATGGAAAGAGCAAAAATTAATCCAGCGGCAGGATTTATATAATGAGACAACATTCTGTAAATTGATAACAAATCAGCTTCATCAGCATCTGGTTTACCGTATAAGGAATTAGCAGCAACAATTAATATAGCAGCATTGACGAAAACAGCAATGAGGAAAAGAGAAAGGCATAATTCCCAATAGGAATATTTCAAACAGTATTGAATAGCTTCATAAGAAGGTCTATACTTATTAACCAAGTTACCACCATCAGAAATACTTCTAAATTTATTGATGGTAGAATGGAATTCTTGGTTACCACCATCTACAGTTGAAGTTTCAGTATGATTAACACGATTTTTAGTACTAGAATCATCATCGCCATTATCATCTACAGCATAACCATGATTTAAATCATATTCTTTTAATCTGGATTGAACCAAAGCAGAACCTAAGAATAAAGAATGAGGCATGACTGTACTACCAACAATACCACAAGATAAAAATAAAGCATTTTGTTCTTGAAATATTTGCTTGTTAATAGGTAAAAACCCTTTAATTATATCAATAAGTCCATTATCGGGGAATTCTGATTTAAATAGTTCTAATATAAAACATAGACATGTGGAAAATACCAAAATGGTTACTACCACTTCAAATACTCTTGTTTGTCTCATATTACCATCCTTATGATAAGCCATCAAAATAATAAGTACATCCAAAATAGTAATTAAAACCCCATAGAAAAGAGGAATACCAAAAAGAATTTCCAATGAAATAGCCGTCCCCACAACCTCGGCTAAATCAGTAGCTATAATAGCCACTTCAGCTCCAATATATAAGAACAAATTCAAATAATACGGCAAATTTAATCGACACATCTCAGCCAAATCCAATCCAGTAACTGTCCCCAATTTAATACAAAGACATTGTAGTATTACTGCAGCTATATTAGACATGAATATGGTAAATAATAGTTTGTACTCATATTGAGCCCCAGATGATACTGCGGTGGAATAATTCCCTGGGTCCATATAAGCCACTGATACCATGATTCCAGGCCCAATGAATGAAGCATACTTCCTGAACACTGAAAGTGGTTTATTAACATAACTCATGGTTAATAGTAATAGAATTGAATTGATATGTATTAGTGGTTATCAGGTGACAGTGCGAACTTGATAACTGTTTACTGGTTACAATGAATTTCTATATATAGAGAGTGAGTGAAAATAGGCAGAGAGTGAACGCGAGTGGTCAGAAAGGGGCTGAGAGGTGTATGAGTATTCAGGTGTTGTAGTGTAGTGTAGTGTTGTGTTGTGGCGGTGGAGTTTTGATGTTTTGGTGTTGTGTTGTTGTGTCGTTTGTTATGTTGTTCTGTTTTTCTCCTCTCTTTCTCCTCTCTTCTGTCTTCTCTCTTCTCTCCTCCCTCATCCCATTCTCCTCCCTCATCCTCTCTTCCCTCAAAACGAGGCATTGACGCACGAAAATATATCAATTCCTTCATTCTAAACTTGGCACCCCTGACAAGAAATCCATTTTCCTTGAAATTTCTTGTTTTTGCAACATTCTATAAGCGTCAATATGATATTAATCCATTTGACTACATTATTACTAACTTTATCCACTGTATTGGCTGTGGAATTGGATCTCGATGATATGGATTCAGTATGTGATGCTGCCCAGATCATTGCCAATGGTGAATTGAATTATTATCAAGGAACTCAAAAAGGGGGTACTGTAGGTATGTTTAGTCAGCCTTACTATTGGTGGCATGCTGGAGAAGCTTTTGGTGGATTAGTAGATTATCATTATATGTGTGCTAAAGATAATGATACTTTAACTGATTTAATTGTTAATGGGATGTTCCATCAAGCTGGGGATGAATATAATTATATTCCTTCAAATCAATCATTAACTGAAGGTAATGATGATCAAGGAGTATGGGGGATGGCTATTATGCAAGCAGCCGAAAGAAACTTGACTGCCCCCAATGATGATCATAGTTGGATTTCTTTAACTCAAGCAGTATATAATACTATGAATGCCAGATGGGATGATCAACATTGTGGTGGTGGACTTAGATGGCAAATTTTTACTTGGAATTCGGGTTATGATTATAAAAACACCATTTCTAATGGATTACTTTTCCATATTGGGGCTAGATTGGCTAGATATTTGGGTAATGATACTTATGTTGATACTTGTGAAAAAGTATGGAAATGGTTAGAAGATGTGGGGTTCCTTGTAGGTAATGGAAGTTCATTAATTGTTTATGATGGGGCTAAAATTCCTGATTGTAGTGATGTGACCAAATTAAGATGGTCCTATAATTATGGAGTGTTAGCCGCTGGGTGTGCTTACCTTTATAATTATACTGAAGATGATGTTTGGAAAACCAGATCATTAGAAATCATTAAAGTCGCAATTAATTACTTCCAACAAGATGGTATTATGTCTGAATATACTTGTGCTCAATATGATCGATGCAATACTGATCAAAGATCTTTTAGATCCATTTATGCTAGATGTTTGGGTTTGGCTGCAGTTTTCATACCTGAAGCTGAAGAATATATGCTGGATTACTTGAAAAAGAGTGCTCAAGCGGCTGCTCAATCATGTTCTGGTGGTTCTGATGGTGTTACTTGTGGTGAAGATTGGCATGTTGATGGTTGGGATGAGAAATTCGGTCTTGGTGAACAAATGTCAGCATTAGAGGTTATTATGGCTAATGTACTTCCTCATCATGATGTTCCTTTAAGTGTCAGAACTGGTGCTAGTAATCAAACTGATTCTGAAGCTGGTCTTGATACTAAAGATCATGAAAACACCAATTTATTAGATATTCAAACTAAAGATAAAGCTGGTGCTGGGGTTTTAACTGCGGTAGTATTAGCCATTGTATTAGGTGGTGGTATTTGGATGGTTTTTTAAATTTGATTTAGTTACGAATAAAATAAAAAGTAGTTGTTACAGTGTAGGAGGTTGGTGTAGGAGGTTTATGTTGTTAGTTTATGTTGTTACTCTTCATATCTTCATATCTTTTTCATATCTCTCATCTTTTCCTTCACCACTATTCTTTATATGCTCGCGAAATAAATACCTTATCACATTACATTTGCTCTTCTTAGCAAATATGGTGTTATTTCAATCCATAAATAACTTTGCTGATCCTAAAAGTGGTATTGGATTACCTGCAGCAAGAAGAAGAAGATTATATATTCCTCCGTCCACAAATTATCCATTATTTAGTTATGGTGAAGGTGATGATCAACGATCATTTCTCTCATTAATTGAAACTGGGTCCCTTATTACTGATAGAGAAGATGATGTAAATGATGCGGCAAGTATTAATACTTCAAGGTCTTTACCTTCATCTTTGAGTTCGGTTAATACTGATAGAGAATCATTAACTAGTTGGTTATTAGAGGAAAGACAACAACGATACTCCACCTTCTCCGATGATAATGATTTAGATGATGATAGATATCCTGATGATTATGATGGTGATAGATTACTGGATAGATTACTGAATCATTCTTATCATTCCAAATATTCCTATGGGTCTAAGAGAAAAGATTCTATGGCTTTAACTGATTTTGAAAATTTACGAACTACTTATGGTTTAGAATTAAAAGTATTGATAAAATATTCTATCCCTTTAATTATAACTTTTATCTTGGAACATTTTTTCTCTATTGTCTGTTTGATAGTGGTGGGTCATTTAGGTAAAGATGAATTGGCAGCGGTTTCTTTAGGTTCTATGACCACTACTATTACTTTTGCTATATTTGAAGGTATAGCCACAGCATTAGATACTTTATGTCCTCAAGCTTATGGAGCTGGTCATTATGATTTAGTAAATATTCAAGTTCAAAGATGTTTAACCTTTTCTTTGATTGTTTATATTCCTTGTGCTATTATGTGGTGGTATAGTGCTAGTATGTTGAAATTTATTATAGATACTCCATCAGTATTATATTTAACTCAATCATTTCTTCGAATTTTAGTGGTTGGTGGTCCGGGTTATATTTTCTTTGAAGTTTGTAAACGGTTTTTACAAGCACAGGGGATTTTTGAAGCCGGAACGGGGATTTTATTTATTAGTGCTCCATTAAATATATTTTTATCCTGGTTTTTGGTTTGGAATAAAAGTTTAAATTTAGGTTTTATTGGAGCCCCCATTGCTACTATTATTAATTTTTATTTCATGGATTTATTATTAATCCTTTATATTGTCTTTATCGATGGTAAAGCTTGTTGGTCGGGAATTGTTCCCTTTAAACAATTATTTAGTCAATGGGGGAAATTATGTCATTTAGCCATTCCTGGTATTATAATGTTAGAATCAGAATATTTTGCTTATGAAATAATGACATTAATTGCATCATACTTTGGTACCACAGAATTGGCTGCTCAAACTGCTGTCAGTTCTATTGCATCTTTAACTTATATGGTACCATTTGCTATTAGTATAGCTGCTTCTACTCGAATTGCTAATTTCATTGGTGGTCAAAATGCTTCTGGTGCAAAAATAGCTGTAAGAGTAGGATTATGGGTAGGATTATTTTCATCTCTATCCAATGGGATAATTCTTTACATTTTTAAGGGTAAAATTGCTCAATTATTTTCCAGTGACTTTTCTGTGATCAATTTAATTATTTTATTATTTAATCCATTAGTTTCTATTATTCAAGTTTTTGATGGTTTAGCTTCTGTAGCTAGTGGAATTTTACGGGCTCAAGGTCTACAAAAGATTGGTGGATTAATAAATTTCCTTGCTTATTATGCTTTTGCTATTCCATTAGCTTTAATAATTAATAAGTACTTGGATTTAAAGTTAACCGGTTTATGGTTAGGAATCGGTAGTGGAATGTTATTAATAGGTGTTTCTGAAATTATAGTCATATTATATGGTGATTGGGATAAGATTTTAGCTGATGCTGGTTTACATAATGATTATTTTGATGATATAGGTGATTTAACTGATGATTAGCATTTTTATTTTAGAGTTTTATTTATTTTTTTTTTTTATTAAATTTATATCCATTTCATCCATAGATTGATATCTGCGATTTACACTGATTTTCCATACCGCAGATCAGGTACCGGATATATGACAATTCTTTACAGAAAACATAAAAATAAAAAGTTCTACAATTGACAAATAAAAATCATTTTATTAATCAGGTTATTAATCAATTGCAATTTTAGTAAACAAAATAATAAATTTGTAGATATGGCAATTTTTCCTATTATCTCTTATCTATTGTCATGAATACACTAAAAAGGTTAATAAATCCGTCTCAAGCAACTCGCTGCTTTATCAAGGGTTTGGAACCATTGGCTGATTGATTTATGATATACATATATATATCTATGTATGTATTTATATATATATGTGTAAAGAGTAGGTTTCATCCCTTTCATTATGAGTTTTGAATCATCTAATGAAAAACTCCAGACTAATAAAGCCTATGGTGAATCTTCAATTGGTGCTGTTGCTAGTGTTAAAGAAGGAGAAGTTTTAAACCATGTCCTGGCAATAAATTCATCTTCTGATGCTAAGGCTTTAGAAGAAGCCCAAGCCAACTTAAAATTAGCTGCAGATGGTGGATATACTCCAGAGTTAAGAAGAAACTTTTCAGTATGGTCATTATTAGGAGTAGGGTTTGGATTAACCAACTCCTGGTTTGGAATTTCCGCTTCTTTAGTTACAGGAATATCCTCTGGAGGTCCAATGTTAATTGTATATGGAATTGTGATTATTGCTGCAGTATCTTCTTGTATAGGTATATCATTAGCTGAATTAGCAAGTGCTATGCCTAACGCAGGAGGTCAATACTATTGGACCATGCGTTTAGCTCCTAAGAAATACTCTGCTTTTGCAGCTTATTTATGTGGATCATTTGCTTGGGCAGGATCTATTTTCACTAGTGCTTCTGTAACCATTTCAATAGCCACTGGATTGGTAGGAATGTATGTATTGGGTACAGGAGATCCTAATAGAACTGTGGAAACTTGGCAAGTATTTGTTACTTATGAAATTGTTAACTTTTTATTGGTGTTTGCTAATATTTGGGAGAAACCTTTACCAAAAATTTCAGCTTTATCTCTTTATATGTCTTTATTATCATTTATAACCATCATTATTGTTATATTGGCTAAAGCCAATGGTGAATTTCAATCGGCTAAATTTGTTTTTGTAACTTTTGATAATGGTACTGGTTGGTCTAAATCTGGAATTGCTTTTATTGTGGGATTAATTAATCCTAATTGGTCCTTTAGTTGTCTTGATTGTGCTACTCATATAGCAGAAGAATTGATTCATCCTGAACGGGATGTTCCTATAGCCATAATGGGGACTGTAGCCATTGGATTTGTCACTTCATTCTGTTACCTGATTAGTATGTTCTTTTCTATTAAAAACTTGGATGATATATTCTCTTCCAATACTGGAGTTCCTATTATGGATATATTCTATCAAGTCATAGGTTCAAGAGCTGGCGCCATTGGTTTAGAAGTCCTTATTATGTTGACGGCTATTGGTTGCAATATCAATTCCCATATTTGGCAAGCTAGATTATGTTGGTCTTTTGCTAGAGATAATGGATTACCCGGTTCTAGATATTGGTCTAAAGTCAATCCTAGAACTAAAGTTCCTGTTAATGCTCATTTGATGTCTTGTGCTTGGTGTGCTATTATCGGATGTATATATATGGGATCAACAACGGCATATAATTCCATGGTAGTGGGATGTATTATTTTCTTATTGTTATCTTATCTGGTACCAGTGATTTTTCTTTTATTAAAAGGAAGAAATAACATCAATCATGGTCCTTTCTGGTTAGGTAAACTTGGTTTTTTTGCTAACATAGTCCTTATTAGTTGGACCCTTTTTGGAACCATCTTTTACAGTTTCCCTGCTGTTATGCCTGTTACCGCTGGTAATATGAATTATGTATGTGTGGTATTTGGTATCTATTTCCTTTATTGTGTTCTCTATTGGTGGGCTAGAGGAAAGAAGAAGTTCATAACCCTTGATGATAGAGAAAAGGAGAAGAATGATTTAACTCAAGTATTATCTAATGAACTAGAACACTTACAAGTGATGGTTTCTAGTAAAACTGCACATTGAGCTTTATGTTATATATATATATATATATATATCTATATCTTTATTTATAAATCAATATCTATATCTATAAATCAATATAAAAAGCGAGTCGCATTTATAGTTGATTCCGAGTAATGATGTCTAGAATTCCCACCAGACTAAGTCTGACGGTTCACTCAAGTATATCACCAGTTAAAGTACCAATTGTGTACGTTAACAACTGGAGATCAAATTGTCGACATTACTCTATAAATATTCTGCAAACCGGAAAGCAAAACACCACTGAGAATGATTCAAATGTAAATCAAAATAAATCAAAAGTTCAACTTCTAGACGAATATAAACAATGGTTTCCAAAAGATAAACTTACAGGAGGTCTTATAGAGAGATATAAAAGATTACAAAAATTCCCCCAAGAAATGGTTAATGTAGGTATCATCTACGATCATAATCTGGTACAGTCTCAATCCAAGGTAATAGAGACGTTATTGGCTGATCCATTATCCAGTAATAATCAAGATTGGTTTAATAGAGTTTTGTCTAGAGATAAAACAATCAATAATAAGTTTGTTTTTGATGAAACAATAGAAGTTACTAATGGTCAATATTATATTCCTTCCCCAATACTTAAATCTGATTTAAGACCTCGATATATGAGTCCTGATACAATTACCCTTAATGATTTAAGGATTATTGAAATTAATGATTTATCCAATGAATCCGATTTAGATCAATGTCATTTTTTTATTTATATGATAAATACTTTGACGTCAACTATTGATTTACCAAAAGCTATCACGAAAAAGATTCTTTTGGTGGTAAATGATAATACTGATTATACCCCGAAATCGACAGAATCAATACCATTTCCTAGTCGAGGAGATAGTTCTGCTCATTTAATAAAAATCAATAGTAAAATAGCATATGATGGTATCATTGATTTCTTAGTCCATGATACAAAAGCTTCTAGTAATTACCTTGAATGTCTTGTTGATAGTAATATATTTCAATTATTGAAAACCATAGGTTGGAATTTACAAACAGCAAGATTAAGTGAAGTTTATCTTAATCGAATTACTGATGATTTATCAGTGGAACAAATTAATATTAATCAATTAAAACAATTATATGATGATATTAGAAACACTCAACTCACCAAATTTAGTACTTCAATGCATTCAGAATTTTTGAATCAATTTATTCCCAATACTACTAAATTCTTTAAATCATTAACTTGGATGAAACTTTATTATAAAAATGACAATATAGAATATGATTTAAAAGATTTTTTCCAAAATAATTTTATGAATCAAAGTATTGAAAATTATAATTATTATAGAGGTCAAATTTATTCTCAACTTAAAAATCATAACTTTGGTAAATATCATGAAATCGAATCTCAAATTAATAATCCTTTATTAGCATTGAAAAATGATGTAATTAATACCAGAATATCTAATGAGATTCAACCTGTGGTTACATCTAATTTATTTTATGGATTAATTTTTTATCAAGCACCAATGACTCTTTTAGCCATTGGTTCCTATGTGTTATTTGATTTTCAACCCAATAGTTCCATAGCAATATTTTCTTTGGGTTTAGTGGTTGGATTAAACTACATATCAAAGAATTGGGAAAGTTTCACTAAGAAATGGTCAAAACAATTATTTGAACAAGTTCGAATTTGCCTTGATCAAGAATGCATTACAAATGGTTTGATTAAAGAATTGAATCATAGTTATAAACAAGAAAAAAGATTAGTTGATATTAAAAGTTCCATTGTTAAAGGATTACAACAAAGTGATAATTGAATGACACTCTTATATTCATCCATTAATTGTCAATAAATATAGATAAATATATATATAGATAGATATAAATAAATACATAATAAAAGTACACATCAACCTGATTATAATGAAGGTGGTGGTGCTTCAGATGATGCAGCTTTCTTGTCCTTTAATTGTTGTTCTAATTTGTCAAATTCTTTCATAGCTATTTCTTCTTCAGGATCCAAAATTTGTTCCACATCATTGACTTCTTCAATATAATGTTTTAACATTCCTTCAATACCTTGTTTCAAAGTATCTTCACTTGAGGAACATGATTTACATGCCCCTTGTAATTTTAAAAACACTTTACCAGTTTCTTCATCAAAGGCCTTATATTCAATATCACCACCATCTTCTTGAATAGCTGGTCTTATTCTGGTTTCAATTAATTCTTTGATCATAGAAACAAGTTCAGAATCATCTTCTTCTTCCTGTAGCATTTCTTGTTCAGTTTTATTATACAATTCTTTTGTTATAACGGGATCCTTTTTTTCAGTTAAAAACTTATCCATCAATTCTGTGACTTCAGGACTTAAATTAGCCCAATTGATATGCTCTTGTTTATTGACAGTTAAGAAATCTGGTCCCAACATAATAGATTTGACTCCATGAAGTTTAAATATTTTTAAAGCTAATGGAGAATGAATGGCTTGCATAGATGACGTAAATTCAAACGTTTTGTTTTCAAATGGTAATATATTCAGCTCTATTGATTCAAACTTCAATGCATCTGGATTTGGAGTGGGGTATGTCTTAAAAGACAAAAGTCTTTTAGCTATAGTATTTGCTAAATAATTTGGATTTCTTCTGATTATTCCCAACATTTCTTATGGTTATAAAAAGTCGAATAATATACTTAAAAAAAGTTGTAATGTTTTAAAAGCAATATATATATATATTCGATTTCTAATCAGTCATGAGGTCTCAGGTTTTCCATTGCGGGACCGAAAAGAGTAGAACAAAAATGGCTTTTGTGTAACTAAACCCATCGTTGCTTACTTTTTAAGCGTCTTTATTGGCTGAGAAGAGAGAGAAGAGGTGATGGAGGAGGTAAAGAAAGGTTAATATAAGTTGTGTAGTATAAGTTGAATGATGTTGAAATGGGATTTTGATGTTTGTTTTTTAATGTATAGTTTATGATATTGTTCTTATTAAGATGTAAAAGTGTGATAGAATTGATGGATGACCTTTCATTAAAGATTGCAAAAAAAATTACTCAATTTAGATGTAAAGTGAGAAGTGTATACTGTAAAATTGTTCTATATTTTCCAATAAATAATTTCTAATAAATAATTTCTAATAAATAACTTCTAATAAATCTATCACTAATTCTATTTCTAATAAATAACAGTTGTAATACTCTCTCTAATCACCCTTTTTAGCAATTTCATGAATCAAATTATTGGTTTCAAAAGGGTTATCTATATAAAGATTATGACCACCTTCACTAATTTTATGAATAGTAGCAACGGTTTCTTTATCATTAATTGTATCAATTAATTTGGCTCCTGCCTCAGCATTCATAAAATCATATTGTCCATATAAAAAATGAACTCTAAGATCATTAGGCCATAAGTTTTGATTATGTTTAAATTCAGTAAACTTATCAAAAAGTGGATACTTACTAACTGTACTAGGTGTTAATAAGTACTTGATATATATATCTGAATAAGTACCATTAGTAATGGAATTATAAAGATACTCAATAATGAGTTGACATTCTTTATTTGTACCGTACACTAAATCATTATTATTAGTAAATAATTCTTTACCTCTTTTACTAATTAACTTATTGATCTTAAATAATTTCAAATACCACATATCATAATACTTGGATACCCCAAAAGGACCCAAAAACTTTAATAATCTTGGTAAGAATGGTTGTATTCCATACCATTTGTCAACCTGTTTTGAAGGTAAAATAGGAATTCTGGATAAAAAGTTGTAATTGGAAGGATCTAAAGTAGGTTTTATTAATTGTGATTTCATATCTAAAGGATTAGTCACAGCATGAACGTGTTTTTCAACTCCTACTGGTGATAACAAGATCAAATCTTTAACTTTATTCTCATGTTGAAGGGTATAAGAAGATGACCAATAACCACCATAGGAATGACCAATTAAACAATCAATGATATCAATATTGGATGCTTTTCTCCAGTTTTCAATTCCTTGAATATAATATTGTTCAATTTCATTTAAAATCGGTTTGAACTTTTGTTGATATTCTTCAAATTCAGACTTATTAATTTCAAAAGATTCTACCAATTTGTAATATTTGTTATATAGTTTCTTGGGATCTGTAGGTTCATTATCATTTAACTTAACTTCAGGACATTTAGGAATTTTCCAATAATCAATCAAATTTGATTTAATCTTTTTATTTGATGATAAACCAAAAGATATATTATCCAAGAAATGAACACAATAATTACTATTCATTCCTTTAAATTTATTCACTATTTGAAAATTTCTAGAAAAACATCCTAAAGATGCTCCATATCCATGAATAAACACAACATGTCTAGTTGGTTTAGATTTATCATTAATAATTTCACAATTGATTTCATTGATATAATTACCTTCAGAATCAATAGGTACTTTCTTGGATATGAATTGAATATTTTGGTTTTCCTTAAACTCTTTTGGTATCATAGTCATTATCAATTCTTGTTGAAGTTCATATAATCTGTTAGAATTCAAAGACTTAAACCAAATCGACATTAACTTCGAAAATGGTAACTTTGTAATGACTTCAGTATTTGGTTTATAATTTTGAGGAAGGTGAAAGTTCCGGACATTTCTAATAATAGACGTCCTTAATGTACCTCTTACTGTAACACATTGTGTAGTTACAAGTTTTTGAAACATTTAAACACTAAAGAAAAAAAAAAAAAAGATTGATGTGAAATTTGGCTTCATCGACATTTTTAAACTACAATACTTTAAAACCGTTATCGCGGAACATCATCGGTTATTTACCCCATAAAACTTCACAAGCATTTAAATCTAATAATATATTTTGTCTATTGTACAAAGAAAAATAGATACACTAAAAATTTACACTAAAATAGAACTGAAATAAAATGACACTTTAATAATGGAATGATGAAAAGATTTTTATCTTAATCTTGAAGCAGCATATCTACCAGAAGTATAACTTAAAGACTTTTCTAAACCTTCATTGACAACATGACCTTGTAATTCTTCATCAAAATCTTCGACATATTGCCATTCTTCATGCCAACCTTTTTCAAAAGGTTTAACTGGAGGAGTACCAGCAACTGGACTTATATAGCATAATATAGCATAAATTAAGAAAGCACTAATGAACCCCATAAAGAAATTTAACCGATAAACTTTTTCGGCTCCAATTGGAACTTCATGAGTTTTAGTTGCTCCAACAAATCCAACAATATTTGGTAAAATCCCACAGATATAAGCTACATAAGCTCTCCAATTAACCCCAATCTTATTATATAAATAGAAAGAATTAAATTCAGGACTTTCAGGAGCATGAAGAGAATATAAATGAGTTAATTTCAAGTATCCTCTTCTTACGTAGTAATAATCACAAGCGACTACACCAGCAATGGATGATAAAAATACAGAATAAGCTGATAAATAAGTAGTAAACATACTTGAGGAAGAATTCAATTTCCAAGGATTAATAGCTAAAGCAAGAGCAGCACAAACATACCCACCTCTTCTAATATTTAAGAATCTGGGTAATAAAGCAGTAACATCAGTACCAAAGGAAATAGAATTAGCACAAATATTAGTCCCTAATTGAGCAATAGCAAAAGCTAAACCTAAAAAGAAAACACCAGCTCTATTACCAGAAGTATAATTATCCAAAAATCTTCCTAATACATCAATTGGATTCCAATAAGTTTCACCATATAATGAAGTAGAAGCAGAACTAACCAAAATACCAATCAATGAGGTTAATGAAAAACATAAAGGAATTGACACTGTATAAACGATATATTTCAATGAGAATGAAGGTTTATCAGCAAATCTTGAAAAATCAGGAGCATTAACAATCAAAGTAGCAAAATTGGCTAAAGAATTTAAAGAAGATTGAACAAAAGCCCAAGCTAATTCAGAACCTTCAACACTAGAAGGTTTAGAAATAACCGGACCAATACCATCAGATTTAACCACAGTCCATACTAAAAATAAAATACCAGCAATTGGAGTAGTATAAGCTTTAAAAGTAAATAAATGTCTAACTTGATGAGGAGGGAACCAAATAGCTGGTAAAGAAAATAACCAAAATAAGAAAAAACTCAAAAATTTAAACGTAGTGAAATCTCCCGAAATTCCATCAGGCATAGTTTTATCTAAATTTTGACCAAAAATTGATCTCAACATAACTTCAACACAAGGGCCAGCAATAGCACATTGTACCCCATACCAAACACAACTCATCACCACTCTATTGATAATAGGCCATAAAGAACCAAATATACCAAAAGATGATCTAACTGCTACCGGGAATGAAATATGATACATAATCCCCACTCTAGATCCAATACTAACAAAAACACCACATAAAAAGTAACCTACCCAAACACTTAACCAAGTCTGCCACCAATTCATTTTTTGGACCCCAGTTGCAGCAATTTGCCAAGTTGAGATATTGAAAGAATCAGCAATCCAAAAAAATACATAATTATACCAAGACCAACTTCTTCTAGCTTCTTCTACTGGTCTTAAATCATAATTAACCAAATACATTTGGGCAGTAGTTAAATCCCCCTTTTCTTGAAGTTGGATTTTTTTGATCATTCTTCTCCACCAACTACTAGGTTCATTCTCAGTAATAGAAGAAACTTCACCTTCTATAGAATGAGTACCATCATCAACTGCTTTAACGTGTTCAATCTTTTCTTGATTTTTAATTGACATGATGAAACTAGTAATGGATCTATTAATTGAAGGTTATTAAAGAGGGGAATTCCATATGATTTATATATAAATCTCCTCAAGTCTATCATCACTATTAACAAGGAAATTCCAAAAGAAAAGAAAAAATCATGTCCGGGCTCACAATTTAGATAATGTAGAGGTTCAATTTTGTTCCTGTTACGGGCCTAAATTGAGTGATAAAGGGACGTCCCCCAATCATAAATTAGTGATAGCGCATTCCTGTGTAAGGCGGGAGACAAAGAAAACCAGGAACTGAAAAATTGAAAAAAATAGAAGAAACCCATCTCCGATGACCATGTCAGTATACAAGAGACGAAGGGGTTTTTTTTAGAGAAATATACTAATAGAACCTCATGATATATAACATCTTTTCATTCTCCTTTAATTCTTCATAACATTAAAACAATCCATTCATTCTATAAATTACCACCATAAACTTCAGCCATGCGGAACTCCTGTTAGCGCAGGTGTAAATCTTGGTTATCTCAAATTTTAACTTCTCATATCAGAGATAAATCTCTTGTAAATTGACTCTCGTTAGACTCTCTCTTAGAGGATTTCAATGCCAATTTATACTTTGTTCCATGATTGCTAAGGCATTTTTCTTATCTTAGATACGGCTCCTTGCAACACGCAATTTCTTTCCCTATTGTGTTATGGTTCCGAAAATCAAACGAATCCGAGATCTTCTATTAATGAAAGTGTTAGCGATAAGCTTTTTTTTTTTCTTAATTGTCCCTACTCTCTTTACATCTTCATAATCCCACTTTAACAATATTTGGCTTTCTCTCGGTCTCGAACCTTAGTATTGCGATAGGTGCATGCACGACGTAAAACCCTTTGGCTTTTGACGGGTGTAGGTAGTGCATGTACCTCTTTCCAGGGTCTATTTTATAATCTTCTTCAATTATGTATTTCTTGATTCTTTCGTGATAATCTTAACTCTATACTTTTTTTTTTCACATATAGTGACATCAACCTTATTCAATATCTTATTTTACGATCCTCTTATTTGTCATTACTGCGAATGTTTTAGTCTCGAGGCTTAAGGATTCGCGTTCTTGATCATCTGTGGAGTTCAGTTTAAATCGGTCCCTTCTTTATGAGTCCTAGTGCTACGGCTCCTGCATTTCGTCAATCGGTTGTTAGACCATCATCGCCGAGTCCAGGACATGAGCTTATTACTTATATATTTCCTGATTTCAATGCCGTACGATATTTCCAACGAGAGTTCGAAGCCGTGAATGAATTCCATTCTATTGAATATTCAAAAACTTCTGGTTTTGATATCTATTTGGTAGAACAATGGATTAACAATCGTAATATAGGGAGTTTAATCTCTACTTATACTGGGAATGCCAGTTCTGAAGTCATGGTGGTGAAATTCACTACGGTGAAGAAACCATCCAAGTATTATCCATTGAAATTTCAAGAATATCTAAATGAATTAATGATGAATCATGCCAAAATTAAACAAATGAATAAACTGGAGAAGTTAAATGATAAGGATTTGGCTAGTGATTACACCGCTTATGAAGATGACGTTATTGCTAAAAATAAACTCCAAGGTGATGATGACGAGGATGATGATGACGAGGATGACGAGGACGATGATGATGATGATGATGATGATGAATATCGTCATAATAACAATAACTATAATAGGTTAAAGAAACATAAAAGTTATTTATCCAACATCTTTGATCAACCAATAGATGAATTTTTATTTATAACCAATATAACTTCATTACCTTCTCATTTAAGTTTAATTCCTGTGGTAAGTGGTGATTCCACTTCAGTTGAACATGATTTCATTATTAATTCTAATTTGAAAAAATTACAATGTGGTGGAAGATCAATTTCTTTAATCACCCCAAAAGTTTCTGATGCTAGTGAGGATAAATTCAGGCAAATGTATAAAATTTACAATTTAAATATCCCCATAAAATTTGCCATAAAAGAATTGATTAACATTATTCAAATAAGTTTATTCTATTTTGATTTATTGGATGCTAAATATTGTGATGGGTTATTATGTAGTAAGACTGAAGATGCCATTGTTGATTGGTGGAATCTAATAGGTTTACCTCATTTTAATGTTAAACCCAATGTCAAGAATGGTATTTTACCTTCTAGAACTGTATCTGCCATTATCAGTTTAATATTGTCCGTGAAAATTAGATTACAATTATTTGGTGGTTGTGATGTTCCCAAAGATCCATTTGACTTTGAAAATTTTATGATTTCCATTGGAGAATTTCAAAAACAGACTAAATTAGAAAAACGAAGAAAATTGGATTTGGAAACTTTGAATAAATTAATTTATATTACCAATAATAAATTAAATCCAAATAAGAATAAATTTTCCAATGAATCTATAAATAAACAAACGGACCATTTAAATGATAGTCCAACTGAAGATAATTTAAAGACTTTAGGATTAGGGATTAATTCTAATGAACTTAATTCAAATAATGATACTAATGATGGTAATACTACCAATGGTGGTATTAATAATAATCTTTATCCTTCAAACTCCCCAATAAACTCACCATTTAAAAAGAATAAAAACTACGCTAAAGAATTCAAAAAGTTGACTAGTGCTGTCAAAAGTTCAGTACAAGAACGTATAAATACTGTGAATAAACCTGCTAATGAAGCCATTTTTGAATCTCCTTCCAATAGACCTACAACTCGGCTAAGAGATAGATTGGCTAAATTAGGTGATAATACTAATTTTTATGATGTAGAAACTATGGATTTAGAACTATTGGTCAGGCAACATCTAGTAGGTAAAACCTTGATCCGATTATGGTTTGGGGTGGGGAATATTCAATCAGATTCGGTTAAAGGAAATGAAAGAGTTAATGGTACTCAAAGAGATGGTACAGAAGCCCAGCATAAACATATCCATCATAGTCATCCTCACAACGATTCAGCCCATTCTCATTCTCAACAGCATCATCATCATCATCATCATAATCATAATCATCATCATCACCATCATCATCGTCATAATAATCATAGTCAGTTTCCACTGTCTCAACTGCTTCATCCTCCTCATCTGTCTCAAGGACATTCTTCAAGCACTGGTAGTCCCCGTAATTTTACTTCAGAATCTTCTAAAGCATATAAGTTTGTTAGTTTCAAGGATGCTATTAGTAATACTCAAAAGTTAACTTTTAATGATACATCTAGATATTCAAGAGGTTTAAATAGAATGAAACTTGGTCTACAAAAGAATTTATTATCCAATCAACAGAAAAAAATTTATGATGGTAATCACAATATGATGAATCAAAGGTCAATTCAGAACCTTAATCCTAATCTAAGTAATGGATTATCAATTGTCGATGCCTTACTTAAAATTCCTTCCGATTATGATGATACTGCTAAAAGAGGAGATAATTGTCAAGCAGCAAGTCCTAAAACGTTTAACAACGATAACATTGTTGATAAGGAAAACAGAATAGTTATTAAGAAATTTCATGATAGTTTAAACCGAAGAAATTCCTTTCCATGTTTTGTTCCCAATGGAGAAACCAGTTTAAATGTATTAGAAATCACTCAAGAATATAATACTGTTAGTCCTCGTTTGAAAAGAAGTAATAGTTTTTCATTAGTTGAAAATAATTTTGGAGAATTTCGTAATTATAATGTTTGTATGGAAAGGTGGGCTCAATTATATTTGACTAATATGGATAAACTAATTCGATTTGATAATATTAAGAAAAGACTTAATTATGAAAATGAAGAAGGGATTAATAATTCCGTGTTAAAAAAGCAATATAAAGATTTAAATTATGATTTAGATCAATTAAGATATCCACGTCAGAAATTAGATCAAAATAAACAGAAACTTTTTGCTGAAGATATGCCGGCAGTTATTGATTTAAATGTACAAAATTTATCAACTAATGTTGATCGGTTGGTTTATGAATCAAGAATTATTCAAAAAAGAATTAATGAATTAGAACAAAATTGTAGAATGTTACAAAATCGTTTAAAAGTACAAAAATTGGAAAAATTGGCAGTTATTATTAATAACTTAATATTTCTGAATAGGTTTCATAAAGTATTTGAAGATGACGGTGAAAGAAATGATATTATATTAAGATTAACAGGAGATAACTCGGAGATTTTGAAAATAATTAATAATGATCCTAATAAACAAAAAGATAATCATGGACCCCTTAGAATGATTGCAATTTTCTTTTGGGAAATGATGATGTTTCTTTTCCAATTATTTAAATTTGATAGAAGTAAGATGAATTTGGATAGAATTAGAGAAACTTGGGGTAAACTTGATCCTAACAGAAAATATATTAATAAAGCTTATGATTTTGTGGGTCATGATTCTTCAAGAGCTAGTATTGGATCAAGAAGTTCAATCCATAGTTTAGATAAGTTGGTGGGTGTTGATTCAGAAACTGAGGATCATCAAGGCAATAAACATACTGATATCGATCATAATGAAGAGTTGACAGACAAAGAACAATATTGACGATGATTAGAAAATTAAATTAAATTAAATCAAATTAAACGTTTAATTTACTATATATGCCATTTTTTAAATACGTCATTTAATTTATAAATCACTTCATTAACTCGTTCATTATATTCTTTACTATTCAATAGTTTCTGGTTAAATTCACTTAACAAATGATTAATCATAATCTCAACATTGTGTATACTTTGATTCAATTCACGATTATTGGTATTTAGATTCTTAAGACTAGGCTTAATAAATTCCTGTAAATAATGATTGACCTTATCATTAACTTTTTGATAATCCTGATTAACAATGGTTTGTCGATTGGTCAAATAGTCTTTAACACTACTTATCATTTCATCATTATGCTCTATCAACTCCGTCAACTTGTTGCGAATATAATCTTCTCGTTGTATATCCATAACCAAATTCATTCTTTGTGCTTCCAATCGCTGTATAAGCAATTGTTCTTCATCATGTCTTTGGTTATTAATATCATCATTATCTTCATACTTCTTGCTTAGATCTATAAATTCTTGTAGTTTTTCTTCAGGAACAAAATTACGAAGCTGTTCTTCAACCTGCCGTATACTGGAAAACGTTCCATCTAATTTACTCGATATGTTGTCCACCAATGATTCCACACGATGCACTATATCACCAGTTTCTTCCATTATTCCCACTAGTTTTTGCAATGTAAAAATCTCACCTTTATATTGATATATTACTGTAGAGTGTGGCCGGGTAATGGTGATTTCAACGCGCACTGTATCATATCCACCGTCAATCAAAGAATCAACTACTTTAACACGTCTAACAAATAGACATTATCACATTCAATATACATTATGGTTACAATTGGAAATGCCCATGAAGATTTGATTCATGATGCCATATTAGATTATTATGGGAAACGGTTGGCCACATGTTCTTCAGATAAGACCATCAAATTGTTTGATATTGAAGGGACTGAAAATTATAAATTAACAGAAACATTGATAGGACATGAAGGTCCAGTATGGCAAGTTGCTTGGGCCCATCCAAAGTTTGGATCAATTTTAGCATCTTGTTCATATGATGGGAAAGTATTGATTTGGAAAGAACAACCAGAAACCAGACAATGGTCTATCATTGCTGAGCATAAAGTCCATCAAGCAAGTGTCAACTCAGTCAGTTGGGCACCCCATGAAATTGGGGCTGTTTTATTATGTACTTCATCTGATGGCAAAGTTTCTGTACTTGATTTTAAAGATGATGGAACAACTTCTCATGTCATGTTTGATGCTCATGCTATAGGTGTTAATTCTGGTTCTTGGGCACCACTTGTAAATGTTGATGATAGTAAATCCGGCTCAAATCAACGGAGATTTGTCACTTGTGGATCAGACAATCTAGCCAAAATTTGGAAATTTGACACTAATGAAAATAAGTATGTTGAAGAAGCAAGATTGGAAGGACATACTGATTGGGTACGTGATGTTTCTTGGTCACCATCAGTATTAATAAGATCATATATTGCTACTGCTTCTCAAGATGGAACTGTATTAATCTGGTCTCAAGATAAATCAGGACAATGGCAAAAACAACTTTTAACTGATGAAAAATTCCCTGATGTCTGTTGGAGATGTTCTTGGTCTTTTTCGGGTAATATCTTGGCTGTTTCTGGTGGGGATAATAAGGTTAGTTTATGGAAAGAGAATTTGCAAGGTAAATGGGAATCGGCTGGTGAAGTCGATCAATAAGTTAATGAGTAATCATTATGGTTACTCATCTATAATAATGTCCTCGTTTCATGCCTTAAAGATTGATTAATCCTTTTATTAATGTAAAAGTAAACGATTTATATACTTCGAATTACATAATGAAGAAATAAGAAAACAGAAAACAAATAAAGAAAAAAAACAAAAAAGAAACTTAAAATAAAAGAAGTGAATGTATTACTAATATTTTATAATTCATTAACCGTAGCTTCAAATATTCTTTGTACATCATTTGATGCTTCATTGGCAGCTTCCATAACTTCTTTATGGTTAGCCATTCCTTCATTCAGACTCTTTTGTGACTCATCCATTGCTCCAATTGGCCGTTCACTTACACCAATATTAGTGATTAATGATAATGCTAAAACTCTCATATCACAATGACGGGCAACTATAACTTCTGGTACTGTTGACATTCCTACAGCATCACCACCTAAAGCCTTGACCATTCTGACTTCTGCTCTAGTTTCATAAGTAGGTCCACAAGTAAACAAGTAAACCCCTTCATGAATAGGTCTTGAAATTTTAAGGTCTTTCTTAGCCTTGGTAAACAACAATCTTCTCAAGTCTACATTATATACATCTGATAATGGAACAAATCTTGGTCCAAAAGTATCTAAATTAGGTCCTCGTAAAGGATTCAGTCCTGCAAAACCAACAAAATTTATATGATCATCTAAAACCATTAAGTCCCCTACTTTATAATTGTCATTAACCCCTCCAGCAGCATTTGTAACCATCACAGAATTGACTCCCATAACCTTAGCCAATCTAATTGGAAATGTAGTCTCTTGAAACGAATAACCTTCATAATAATGAAGTCTTCCAACCATACACATAACAGGAACTTTATTACTCCCAATTAATCCAAACACCAACTTCCCTGAATGTCCTGATACTGTTGACGGTTTAAACCCAGGGATTTGTTCATACTCTAATTCTATTTTAGGTTCTTTTAAAATATTCACAATTCCTCCTAATCCTGAACCACAGATGATTAGTACTCTTGGCTCTGATAATACGGGTTCATCTTTCAATATTTGCTTTAACTTCGTTTTTGCACTTTCAATGGTTTCAATATAATTTGAACTCATGATAATACTAATCATAATGCGCAGCTACAATAAAATGGATGCAAAATTTATATTACTTTTTGTGTTCTTTTCTTTATATTCTATATATGCTAATTTATAATTTAAAAGGCTTAAAAACCTATTAAATAATCATGCAATATTTTGGGAAACATTGGAATTAGATGGAATTTTATCTTTTGTAGATTTTTGGTGGTTTATATCATCACTATGGATTTCAGTGTGAGGAGAAGATTTACCATGATGATATAATGATAAATTCAGATTAGAAGTATTATTTCTTGATGCAGTATCAATATTATCTTGTTTATCAAATAATAATTCTTTATTTGAAAAATGATTGATTTCGTTTTCAATTTGGTTTAAATTCCGTTCGGCATCATGACCTAATAAGAAATCATTAATGAGATCATCTGAATCATCTTGTTTAGATGGAAGTAATGGTGATGATGGCATATTTGTAGTAATGGTACTTTTTGTTTTATTTAATCTTGGTGATCTTCTGATGGTGAAGGTTTTCATTTCGGGTAAATTAGATTTGTCTTCATTGTCGGTATCATTATTATAACCCTGGTTACCATTACCATTACCATTACCATTACCATTTTGACCATTGGATCCATCACAAGGTGTAATTTGATCTCTAGGGGTAGTCCCACCTCCGAATAAACTATTCATCCATTCATTATGAGAATCATCAGGACCTGATCTTTGATCAGGTGCATCACTGAATGACTTTACAATCATTTTTTCAAACTCAGCAGCACTAGTTCTTGCTGGAGAACTTGAACTATTCAATTGACTAATATCTAAAGGAGGACAATTTTCTTTGTCTTCACCATCTTGATCAATATTAATTACTCTGGTATTAGCCTTGGTAGCCATCATTGGTGGGGTAACTCCTTGTGTTTGATCTTGTGGTAATGGATCAATATCAGTCAATGGACCCCCGAATGAATTTAATTGATTCATAATGTCATTCAAGTCATTAGGATTATTCATGGTTTTTGAATTTTGTATAGCTTGATTGATTTCTGAAGGTGTATGAGATGGAGTAACGAATTTATGGTTGTTTCCCACTATAGGTGATGAACCATAATTATCATTAAATCTATTGGATCCTGATCCATTGTATTTAGGATGGAGCTTATTATTAGTTGTGACATCATCCCTTTCTTTGTTTTCCTTTTTATATTGTTGTTGTTTAAGATATTTCTTTACAACAGCTTCTGGTCTCATAAACCCTTTGTTTCTTAAGAACAAATAACATGCATTACATAATGGTCCATACATTCCTTCATAATTTTTCTTATTGAATTCAGTAGCTCTATGGATTTCAAAAAAATTGGGTTGAAATTCAATTTCAAAATACCTCCAAGTGATTGAAGATGTGGTACTACAATTGGGATTGGTACAAACAAGTCCATGATTTTCTGGTAATTTAGTACTTGGGATTGTATGAGTTTTCTTACTATCGAAATCTTCAAAATCTGGAAGTGATTGATTTTTTTGAATTCTATGATCATATGGTCTATAAGGTGGTTGTTGAGGAGTATAAGGTGAAGTACCATCACCCATTAAATCTTCACCTTCTCCTTGATCATCATCTTCCTCTTCTTCATTATCATTATCGTCGTCGTCGTCTTCATCTTCATCTTCTTCAGCAATTTGTGGGTTATTATCATTGTAATCCATATCATCAGTATCAGAAGATCCTTCCTCATTAATAGGTGAAGAAATCATTAAAGGAGTTTGTCTACTTGTTATCATAGACCTAGTTTTCATAGCTCTTAAAGGTTCAACCATTGAATTTTGTCTTGTGGCCACAGTAGAATTGGATCTATGATTTCTTCTTCTCCTAACTACTTTAGGTTTATCAATTACTTGAGCATCTAAAAATGGTGCCAGTTTAAACCTATCTTGAACACTTTGACTATTAAATCTTGAAGGAGTATTAAGTTTATCAGCATTTCTTATATTGTAGATATGATTGTAAGGTTGAGGAAAAGCTGGTAAAGATTTAGTTCTAGTGGCTTTTATTGGCTGATTCCCGGTATTAAGACGTTGATGTTTATTAGGTTGTTTCTGTTGTTGTTGTTGTTGTTGTTGTTGATGTTGTTGTTGATGATGCTGAGGTTGATATTTTTGATCATGACTCGGTTGATTATATTGAGTATTGGAATTAAAAGGAGAAGAATTAGATGGCATTGATAATTCATTATAGTTTCTTTTGGTCCGATTTGAAGTAGCATCAGATCCATGATGATAACTTTTATCGATAGTTCTATCTATGGCATGGAATTTCAATCTTACTTCAAGGGTTAATGAAGAAGAATCTTTTTTATCACCAAATAAAAAATTGGCTGAAACATTTTGACAAACTCGACCAGGGATTAAACTTGATGAGGAAGATTTTATTAATTCTGATAATACACCATTAGATACAAAAGGTTCATCAGGTTGTTCAGTCAAATCTTTATAATAAACAGCATAATCAAAATTCCGTAAATTAAAGTTTTCCGGAGACCCTCTTAAAATTTGTTGAATGCAATTTTTCAATTCAAATCCTCCCAATGTAACAATTTCTTCAGAAGTTCCATCACCAGATATTATTGGGATTTGAGCTACTTTAATAGAAAATAAGGAGTTAGAACGTGACAAAAACACAGATCCATTATCATTAAATGAATACAAGACTTTAACTTGCATTCGCCTGTGTTCAATATCCCCCATAATCTCGTTGACTTGTTTTGATATGATTTATTGTATAAGTATAATAAAAGTTAATGGGATATGGTTAATGGATTTGGTATTTGGTAATTGAAAGAATAAAAATAAAAAGAAAAAATTCAAGATAACTATGAAATGAGAAAAATAAACAACTATTAAATTCCTTTCACTACCATAAGTTTATATTGGTAAACCACGACACTTTATCGCTCCTGGTAATGAGATTTCAACTCGAATCATTGTTTATAATTTGAACCGTTATTTTTGGCGTATAAACGCGATACGCGAATAATTAGCAGCAAAACTCGAAATAAGTAGTGTGTGAGAGAAGAGACAAGAGAGAAGACACAAGAGAAGAGACGAGAGAAGATATACACAGATACTTAAAATAGCAAAATACTCATGACACTTACCTCTAAATCACTATATACAAACTTCTATTAACTTCTCTATTACTCCATTAATCTAAACCTACCAACAGGGCAATTTCTTTGTAATTGGCATCAGCAATAGCACTAGCCTCTTTAGTACCCTGAGCCGTAACATCATCAAGGTAACCAGTATCGTTCATTAATCTATGGTATAATTGACGCTTATCCTTGAATTCCTCAACGATCAATTCCACTACATGATCCTTTAATTGTTTATGATTTTGTACCCAATCCAAATCACGTACAGTGTGATCAATTGAGGTTCTGGTTAATCCAGAAACAATATTAATCAAATTAGAAACCCCGGGTCTCTCAATAGGGTCATAATAAACCTTCCCTTGAATTGAGTCAGTGGTTGCTTTTGCAATCTTCCGAGCAATGGTGTCGGGTTCTTCTGTAATATAAATACAAGAGTTTTGATCAGGATCAGATTTAGACATCTTCTTGGATGTATTCCTCAAAGCCAATATTTTTTTGGTGGGTGTTAAAACGGATTTTGGCATGGGGAAATAATCTTTCTTGTAGGTACTATTAAATGTCTGAGCAATATCTCTACATAACTCAAGATGTTGAGTTTGGTCATCACCAATGGGGACATGAGTTGATTTATAGATTAATATATCGGCTGCTTGTAATGCAGGATATGCAAAAGTTCCAGCTTTTGTTTGTCCCATGATCTTTTCTGAATATATAGAATCCGAAGCTTCAGCTTGAGCCTTCAGTTTCCATTGGGTCATTCTATTTAAACTCCCCATTCCTGTTAAACAGGTTAAAATCCACATTAATTGATTATGGGCAGGAACGCTGGATTGATGATATATAACCGCCCGTTCATTATCAATGCCTGCTGACAAAAGACTAGCTATAGCTTCATGTCTATGTCTTTTCAACGCTACCGGATCAGGGATCGATGTCAATGCATGCAAGTCTGCTGTTCCAAAGAAAAATCTGGTATCAGGATTGTTATCTTGATCCACCATATCTTTCCAATTAGATACTGCACCTAAATAATTACCTAAATGAATCTTACCTGTAGGTTGAATAAGAGAAAAAACTGTAGATCCTGCTGGGAACTTTGTACTTTCCGTGACATTTGGTGAAGTAGAATATGTTCTAATTTCTTTTGAAAATAATGTAATTCTTCTTGTAATCATTTGTTCTTAACCCCAAAGTGAAAATTTTATGAAAATACTTAAGAGATGCGCATCAACTTTCTTATTTCTTATTGTATAATCATCGTATCGGTTATTATATATTTATATTACAACTTTATCATGTAAAGAGAAAAAGAAGAAAAAAAAAAGAAAAGAAGAAAAAAAACGTAAAAGAATTTAAAATTAAAAAACACTCTCATTTCATTTAATCTCTTTTCGGACTGACAAAACCTCCTGGAGTATTGTCAATATCTATGCCATGGTTAATTAATCTTGATTCCATCTTCTTGCGCTGAAGTTCTCTCCATCTATTTAGTTGAGAATAATCATGTAATCTAAATCCAAATACTTTTGGTGTGTAGCTTTTCCTATCATGTACAGGTATAGCTTGAGGAAAGTTTTGGAAAAACATGGCTGGAAATGATGACCCAAAATAAGCCCCATCAACTGATGAGTGTCTAGCTGACTTGGGATTATATAAATCTTCACATTTAGCACAGTATAATTTTACCGGTGCCAATCTAGCTTGGTCATTCAATCCTATGGGCAATAATGGGTGTAACTGACAATGAACTCGAGGACAATAACCAAAGTCTCCGTTTCTATACTTCTCAAACATTTTATTTAATCCCCGAGTGGTTAAAATGTATCTGGCATGAATTAATCCATAAAGAACTCTAGCGTTATGTTCCAAGCCTTCTCGCTGTTCTTCATTGTGCAGCTCTATATCAATAACATCAGTTATTATATCGATTAATGTGGGTAATTTGCTTACTTCTTGGTTCAACCCCGTTAAATTAAACCGATCCCGAATATATTCTTCATCCACGTCACAAAAATATTCATTTCCTTTTATTCCTAGAAATAAATCTATCCAGTATTCGGTAAAATCTGAACTTGAGTCGGTTAAATACTCTTCATTCATTGCACTCGCCATCTTATACAATCTTAGTCAAATGTGAATTAGAAAAATTCCCTAAAAATCAACACTTTCCCGCGCCTTTAGGTTGGAGATTTGTGTTTCTACAATTGAATATTTGTATATATAATATAATATAAACTATATATATATTATTATTATATATATATATATATATTAACAATACCTGAATGTCCAATGAGAGTTTTGGTATATCCGGATATTCTTCATGGTGGAGAAGTTCATTCTTTGTCAGTGAATAAATCTAATGACAAGCTTCTAACTGGAGGAAACGATGGTAAGATACTATTGTGGAATGTCCAACAGTTAGTAAATTTGAATTTAACACCTCAAGAGGAAATGTCAGAATTAATAAGTTCCACCAAACCTCAAAAAGAATTTTCTTATCATACATGTAATATTAAGGTGATAAAATGGAGTCCAATTGACGATAATATATTTGTTTCTGGTGATAAATCTGGTTGTATTTATATGAATAATATAAGGGACAATGATCCTCAACTAGTATTTTCCCCGAATAAGTCCAATAATTCTTTACAAGACACCATATATGATATAGCTTGGTCCCATGATGGTAGACTACTTAGTTGGTCGGGTGATCATGGCAAAGTATTTCTATATGATTTAACTCGAAGTACCTATCAAGAACTAACATCAATAATAAAGCTGGAAAAACCTATAATCCAAAGAAGTCTTGCATTTGATCCTAATAACAACTATTTGATCACTTTGGGTGATGATACTATAATTCATTTGTATCAATTTCAATATTGTCCTGATAATGATAATAATTATCAATTCAAATTACTCCAAAAGATATCCCGATTAATGAACCAATCTAATGTTAATGTCAGTTATAAACGTATATCATGGTCTCCTGGTGGTCAATATGTTTCTATTCCTAGTGCCAGTGAAAGTCAAACCACTTTAATTTCTTTGCTTTCAAGTACTGATAATTGGTCAAATAATTTTAGCTTAATAGGCCATAATTCAAATTGTCAAGTGGTTCAATTTAATCCTAAATTCTTTAAGAATCCCCTGGAATCTAGTGAACAATCCACAACTCAAGATTCTGAAATCCTTAAAAAATATAATATGTATAATACTGTAGCTACTGCTGGAGGTGATAAATCTTTAGTATTATGGAATACGTCGAAACAAAGTCCTATGTTTGTACTTCAAGATGTGGTCTCAAAACCAATAGTTGATTTATGTTGGGATAAATCGGGTAATTCATTGTTCATGGCTTCTTTAGATGGTCATCTTACTTTGGTTACTTTTGAAGATAATGAAATAGGTGAAGAGGTTGATATTGAAACTATAAACAATGTAACTAAAGAAATCAAATCTTTTGTTAAACCTTTCAATGCTAAACCTGAAACTGGTAGTTCAAGAAAGCAAGCACCACCAATTGAAATTTTGGATGGTAAAAATGCTTCATTAGAATCCTCGCTTGAATCAGATAACCAAAACCAAATTTCTAAACCTGATCCCAAAAATAATAATATTAATGATTCAATTCCTAAAGATAAAGAACCTTCTAATAATGAAATTCATGAAAGTTTTGCTCCACAGGTAATTCCAGCACCAAAAATGAATGATCCGACTGCTGTGGACAATGATATTTTAAGCTCTGCTATGGAATCTAGACTGACTAAACCATCAAAATCTCAACCGCAACAAGATGTTACTGAAAAGAATGGTAGCTCTAGTGGATTAAATGGAACTAGTGCAAGTGATTCTAAACAATCAACTTTTGATAAGCAAAAAATGACCACCAAAAATGGAAAGAAACGAGTACAACCATTATTGGTATCCAATGGGAATAATCAAACTGCCCCCGTGGCTTCCGTTCCAAAAACAAGTCAAAAATTGGAATCCAAACTGTTTATGGAACTTGATAAACCTTCTTATAATATTCCTGATGATGATTTTAGAAATGCAAAACGATTACGAGCAGATGATGATGGTAATAATAAAAAACGGAAACGTGATCTAGAACCAACAAAATTTATTGGTTCCGTTGTAATTAATCCTAATGTCTCTTTTTCCAAAATGAGATTGGGAACACCTAAAATAAGGCTTAATTTTCTGTTGACCAGTTCCATAGAAACCAATGAATCATTTGTTTTAGATATTAAAAATGGAACCGGAAATGAAGCCAAACCTTCTAGAATTACTTATTATAAAAAGGAAACCCAAATTTGGTGTGATTTCATACCTAGATTTATTCATTTAGTCACTGAAGGACAATCATTTTGGGCTATGAGCACTAATGATGGACAAATATTAACCTATTCTCATGTTTCTGGTAAAAAACTCCTACCAACTATAATTTTAGGATCACCTTTATCATTTTTAGAAAGTCATAATAATTATTTGATGGCCATTACTTGTGTTGGTGAACTATTTGTATGGGATATGAAGTCTAAAAAATCTCATCTTAATTGCCCTCTGTCCTTAGCTGCTTTACTTGATTCAAATAACAAATACCAAGAAGATGTTCTATCTAAATCAGATAATATTACCCTTTGTTCAATCACTTCTAAAGGTATTCCATTAATAACTCTATCAAATGGAACGGGTTATTTATTTAATAAGGATTTGGGAACATGGCAAATATTAACAGAATCATGGTGGGCTTTTGGATCCCATTACTGGAATTCATTGGAAGAAGATAATCTGAAACCTCAAAGTGTTAATCTTTTAAAAGATGGTGATGGCTCTTCCATAATTGGTTTATTAGAACAAAAAACCAATGAAGAACTTATCAGAGGTTCTAGAACTGGAAGAGGAAAATATTTTAATAAAATCTCCAAAAATATGTTAATGAAGGAAGGATTTGAAAATCTAGAAAATACTATTTCTGTTAGTCATTTAGAGAACAGAATTTTATGCAGTGAATTGTTAGGAGAGAAGAAAGATTTCCATTATTTCCTTATAATTTACTTCAAGAGAATTTGTGAATTGGGACTTAAAGCTAAAGTTTTTGAAGTGTGTAATCAATTATTAGGTCCAGAAGATAATACTGAATTTTCCAATTGGAATAAGGAAATTTGTGGCATTGATAAACATCAATTATTGAAAGAGATCATCATGAGTTGTGTTGATATTAGAGATTCACAGAGAATACTAACCCATTTTGGGAAAAAAATTGGAATTATTGATGATTCGATTTGAAATAGAAAACAAAATCTATGTACAATTACTTGCTAACTATATATATAGTTATATTATTTACAACTCAACTTTTTAATTTGATAATTTGAAAGTATTGGTATTATTCCAACCTTTTTTACCCAATAATCCTTGAATGGGTCCTTGTTCATTTGTAGTTTTGTATAATGGTCCAGCTATATTAGAAACGTAACCATCAGGTCCACATACTAATGATAAACTGCTTGGTTTCTTTGGTTGTTGAGATGTAACCAGAGCATGTGCAAGAGCATTATCATAATGAACAACTTTTTGATCGAATTCAATTAATTTTTCATTGATTTCATTATCACCATCTAAAATACTTTTTCGAAGTTTCAATGATTCTTCATCTGTCATAGAAGTCAGTTTCTGTGACGTCTCTAATCTCATAGGACTTATATAATTTGATGGACTTGGTTTATTGATATCTTTAACTTTTAACCATGATTTAGAATCATTATCATAGTGGAAATGAAATTGAGCTCTATCTAATTTTTCCAAGAAGAATAAGAATCTTCCTAAATCACCCAATTCACCTGGTTTTCTAGCATTATAATGAACATTCACAAATCCTCTATAAGGATTTCTTGAAAACAAAACTTGCAAAATAGGAGCTATACCTGTTCCTGCTGCATAGAAGGTAATATTATCATAATCAGGTAATTTATTGGTGGCTTTAATTTTTTCAAGATAAATTTCTGGAGGTACTTTAGACGGTAAATCATTGAATTGAGGTCTTTCATGGTATTTCTTTAATGGATGATAAGGGAAAGTATATTCTATATGAGGACCTCTTAATTCTAATTCTTGACCAATTTCTTTATCAACAATATATTTAGATACTTCACCATCATCGTATCTCTTAACATAAAGACTAAGAGCTCCACCTTTATCATAATCATTACCACCTGTAGGAATAACCTTTAACAAAGGCTTTCTTTCTCCAGACCGAGTATATTCGGATTTCATGAAATACAATGGTAATGGTGTATAAGATCTCACCACCATTATTTGAGGTTGTTTGATTTCAACAGACCATATTTTATCACCATTCCAAAGTGATTTATGTCCATAATTTGTATAAAAACTGTATTGCCAATGGTTATGCTTTGGTGTCAATTCAATCAAATAATGATCTTTATCAATAGGTTCCTTATGAGTAACAATAAATTTATGAAAGTGATTTGGATCTAAAACCTCTTGGGAATCTGATCCTTCCTCTGCAGGAAATACCCACACCTTTATACTATATCCAGCCCAAATTGCTACTATACCCGTCAAAATCTTGGGTATATACCTTGACCATCTATTAATGGGTTTCTTTTCATCCTTTCTAGCTTGTTTAGTGAAATCATCCTGGTTCGGTAACCCTGGGAAATCATAAGATACCCTTTCATGTTTAAGTTTGGGTATATAAGGTTTTTTGTTCTTCTTCATGAAATGTTCAATATTAGTGTTCTCCATTGGAGCAGGAGAGGCCAGAGACGATGTAGATTTAACCTTAAAGTCACTCATTTCATGGTCTTCCTTTTTGGATACTTCATCCTGCTTAGGCTTATCATTTTGAGACTTAGACTTTTTAGAGTCATTGTGATTTAATCTAACACTCAAGCGACACAAAGTATTAGTCCTTGGTACAAACTTTTTTGAGTTTCTAACGCCAAAAGGTGTAAAATAACGGTTAATCATTACACACTTCAGTGATGATGAAAAGTCTCGCGAAGACTTTAATACTCACTTTATACTTGATATATAAAGGTAATGATATCTTTAATAAAGTCTATTGAAGCCCATAAGGACAAAGCTTGGGGTGTTGATACCCATGAAACTTTGCCACTTTTGGCCACGGCATCAACTGATAAAACTAGTAATATTTATAAGTTGTCGGAACAAGGAAACTTTCCATTGATTTCTAAGCTCGATGAATCCCATAAAAGATCAGTGAGAACAGTTGCATTTAAACCACCATTAGGAGGAGAAGATAATCCAGTAACAGATTTTATTGACTTACCAGCATTATCTTCAGGATCTTTTGATAGTACTATTGCCATTTGGGGTATAGATGAGCCAGAAGAAGGATTTGATGAAGATGATGAAGGTGATGAACAGGCAAACCATGACAAACAAGTTCAATTGTTAGTAAATCCAAGTAATGAATGGAATTTAATGGCTATTTTAGAAGGACATGAAAATGAAATCAAATCTGTGGCTTGGAACTATCAAGGAAACCTTCTTGCTTCATGTTCTAGAGATAAAACCATTTGGATATGGGAGACTGACCCGGAAACTTTGGAAGAATTTGAATGTATATCAGTATTAAGTGATCATGATCAAGATATCAAACATGTAACCTGGCACCCTACACAAAATTTGTTAGCCAGTTCATCTTATGACGATACTATCAGACTTTACAAGCAGGATGAAAATGATGATGATTGGTCTTGTGTTGGAATACTAAATGGACATGAAGGTACTGTGTGGAGCTCATGCTTTGAAAATCCAAAAGCTCTTTCAGCTAAACCTACAGAAATGAGATTAGTTAGTGGATCAGATGATCTAACAGTAAAGATATGGAAGTGTAAAGTAGATAAAATGACTGAAGATGAAGCCGAAAAGTACCAAAGCTTGCCTAGTTCTATAAAATATAAATCAAAGGAAATGGAATGGGAATTACAAACAGAATTACCAAAAGTCCATGAATATCCCGTCTATTCAGTAGCATGGTCTAAATTAAGCGGTAGAATTGCCAGTACAGGATCTGATGGTAAAATTGTGATTTATAAACAAAATCATGATAATATCTGGGAAGTTGAATCGATTAGATCATTATGTCATGGAGTCACAGAAATTAATTGTATTACTTGGGGTAATTTAGAAGATAATCGTGAAATCTTAATTACCGCTGGAGATGATGGAAGAATTAACATTTGGAACCCTTAGATAGTTAAATACAGAATATATAATTTCTATTTATTAGTTTTTCGTTTAAAAAATAACCCCTATTAAAATTATAAATGCTAAAATACCCAATAATATAAATAAACAACACATCATTCTACCTCCGGATCTTCTTTGATACCTTTCAGCTCTTCTTAACTCTATAGAAGCTCCATGAGTATCATCATTATATTTCAATATATTATCTTCAATGGAGTCAATGGTGAACTGTTGTTCATGTACTATATCCTCAAGATTACCGTAAATATCATTAATATAGTTGATATCTTGACCAATTTGTTCAATCTCTCGTTCACGTTCTTGAATCAATAATGTTTGTTGTTCCAACTCTTCTGCATTGACAGGTTCATAGTTGATCTCTACCTGTTGTTGTTGCTGTTGTTGTTGAGGAGACATCTGAGTTTGACTTTGGATCTGACTTGATGTATGTTCATCATCATCAATAAGACTCTGTTGCTGTTGGTGTCTCTCTTGTTGTTGTGATACAGCATTTTGTTGTAATGATTCATATCTCTTTTGATTGGTTTGAAATTGTCTCAAACTAGTTTTAATCAATTTAATTAATAACGATTCCTTTTGTCGTAAATAGTTTAGACTATCATTATCTTCATGATTTGACTCACAAACATTAAGGTAATTATTTAACTTCTTCGTTAGCTCATTAACATGTTTGTAATTGTTGGTGATCTTTTCAATAGAATCATTAATAGCTCCTGATAATCTAGAAGGATTTGTTCCATTTTTATTGTTTGAGTTTAATTGTCCTTCATATTGATTAATTAAACCCTTGATTGATTTAAGTTGAGTATTATTCAAATTATATAAATTTTGTTCGATTTCATGACTTATACTTTCAAATTCTGGAAAATCCTTATAGTGTAAAGATCTAGCATCTTCGGCAGATGATTCTAGATCAGTATTGAAGTTATTAAATGACATAAATAATTAATAATTTATTGTACCTATTCGATAACAAACGAGAATGATCGCGGTTAGTACACATTTCTACGGCAATAAAGTGAGAAAGATCAATACAAAATATGAAATATCTTTAATCGTGCATCTATTATATGTAAAGTTTCCCAAAAGTAAAAAAAAAAAAACTTATCTAACTATTTAACATTTATCAAAAGTCTAAATATTTTGTTCAGCTAACCAACCTTCACAGTCCATGGCAGCTTGACAACCAGTTCCGGCAGAAGTGATGGCTTGACGGTAAATTTTATCTTGGACATCACCAGCAGCAAAGACACCAGGAATAGAAGTATGAGTAGTACCAGGCTTGGTAACAATATAACCAGTATCATCAGTTTCAACTTGTTTATCGAAAACAGCAGTGGCAGGAACATGACCAATAGCATAGAATAAACCGTTGACTTGTAAGTCGGAATTTTCTTTAGTTTTGTTATTGTAAATTCCAAGAGCATTTAAAAGTTTACCATCACCTTTAGCTTCTTTGGCTTCAGTATTCCACAAGATTTCTAATTTATCAGAATTTTTAACTCTTTTTTGCATAATGGTGGAAGCTCTTAATTCATCTCTTCTTACTAACATGTAAACTTTAGAAGCATATTTAGTTAAAAACAAGGCTTCTTCACAAGCAGAATCACCACCACCAACAACTGCTAATGGTTTGTTTCTGAAAATAGGAACTGCACCATCACAAACAGCACAAGCAGAGATACCTTGTTGCCAATAAGTGTCTTCACCAGGGAGATACATTCTTTTGGCAGAAGCTCCAGTAGAAATAATGACAGCATCAGAGGTGATTGCTTCACCATCTTCATTCCATTCAGTCCATAATTTAAAAGGTTTGGCACTAAAATCAACTTTAGAAATGGTTTCAGTAATAATTTCGGTACCAAATCTAACGGATTGTGCTCTCATTTTATCCATTAATTCAGTTCCATTAATTCCATCAGGGAAACCAGGGAAATTTTCCACATCTGTGGTAGTAGTTAATTGACCTCCAGCAGCAAATCCATTAGCTAACATCCCTTCATATAATGTAGGTTTGACTTCAGCTCTAGATAAATATATAGCTGCTGTGTGAGCTGCTGGACCAGATCCAATAATAGTAACTTCGTGATGAACCATTCTAGTAAATGTTTTCAGTATATTTTTATTGTAATTAAAATATCGACTTAAAAATTTCATCGGTAAAATTTCCGTTCTTTTATAGTGCGAATACTGTGATTTTATCGATAACCATCATCCACAATTATTAATACTAAAAGCTTCTAGAATCGGCTTACGCACGACGTTTTTGTCATCTTACCAGGGCCCAGGTTGTGACAAAGCACTTAAGGCTACAGACATTTGTCAGATTATTTATTAATAATTAGATTAAAATAATGCTAATAATACTGGATAAGAAGTAAAAATACATGACTGTGTCGTTGAAACATAATAAATGTGTAGTTAGTAATGAGACATGTCATGGAAGTGCCTATGAAAGGCTGTATTACCAGGATAGATCAGTTGATATGACTTTGTTATGTTCAAGTTAGGTTTGGTCAAGTGTGATAATACTTTGTTCTGTATTTTTTATGGGGTCGTTTTCTCTTCAAAAGTTCAGGTATGGTTCTGCCATCAATAACAGTTTTATTACTTTCTTTTTCTCGGGGTCATTCCTATAGTCACTCCAAGATAAATTTTGCAATCATTGGTGAATGTTGTAATTTTGGGTTCAATAAAACATTAGTCATAAACCATTGTAAACCTTTCCTTCTTTTCTCTAACCAATGAGATGACCAAACGAATCTTTGAAGCTTAAAATTATCCTTGCCAGGTAGCTTTGGAATCTCTATTGACTTATGATACTCCACCAAATTATTTCTAAACGCTTCGATATCCCTATATCTTTTATAGATAACTATTGATGAATGATTTAGTTCATTAATTATGACCTTAATTGACCACACTATATAAGGTTTACCACCTTCTCCTTCGATTATGTGATAGTCTCCTACTAAAACATCCGTTATATGAGAGGATTGATCAAAAGTATGAATCGAAGTTCTGTCTTCTAATGTTATCGGTACCGGCAATAATTTGTTCAACTGGGATAAAGAGTTTCTGTGGTTACTCATTTATACTATTTCCATTTAGAATTTTGTGTATTTTAAGTCGTATATTTTTCCTTTCAATGATAACGATAATAGTTTTGTGAGATGAAAATACTAACTTCTCACTCACTATTATTATAATCATTTTATAATTTTACTTAAATGGATCCTCTAGGTAATAAATATTCCGTTTACAGAAGACTCATTCATAAACTTCAAGCTAGAAGAGATATACCATTTAGAAAGAAATTCTTTGTTGGTTATGATCTTCATGGTAATACTTATTGGGAATTTACTGTCGATGGTAACATGCAAAGATTAAGACGGATCATGGAACCTTATAAAGAGTTGTTATTCAAAGCTGATTATTTCCGAAATGTCCCACCTCAATGGCACCAATGGTTAAGAAGAACTAGAAACTCTCCTCCTTCATTACAAGAGCTAGTTAATGATCAAATGAGACAAACTAAAATGAAAATCTTAGCTCAACAAGCCGATGAAAAATGGGCTAATGAAAAGGCAAAATTAGAGCAACATCAGTCTTCAAAATTGCAAGGTGAATTGGAGAAAGTCGAAAAAGATAAACAACAATATGAAGAACACCAACAACATCAACAACATCAACAATCCGGTGATCATCACACTGATAATCCATGGGCTGAAGCTGATAAAGTAAGCAAGCATGATCATAATCCTATTGAATCAGCAAATATTAAGATAAGGAGATAATATCCTATAATCTTTACGCCTTGTAAATAACATTATGTCTTTTATACTAAAATATTTATATTTAATTCAAACATTAAACTACTCTTCTTCTCTTCTCCCATATATCTGGCCAGTCTTTGTGTAACTTTTCACCCTGTGAGCATCTCATATCGATTTATCGCTTTGAGATGACTCGATTAACTTAAAATAAATGCAAGAGATATCAATATCATTAGAAGAGACCAATAGACTACGAGAAAGTATTGGATTGCCTCCAATACCACAATCAGAGAACCAAGATGATAACCATAATAATAATAACACTAAGGCAGAAGACAATAAATCCAATGTTACTAGTAAACAAGAGTTGTCCATAGATGAGACTAATAAGTTACGAGTATCACTTGGTCTTCAACCCCTTGAGGTAAATAGAAACAGTGATGCTGTTGAAAATTACAATGCTCATAAACAAGAAGCAGAAAAGACTAAAAGAGACGAACAATTGAGGGAACGTCTTGAAACAGCGAAGCTGAATTCTGCTAAAAAGAGGAAACTAAAGGGAAGAACATTATTAGATGATTATGAGGAAATGGATAATGATAAATGGTTGAATAATCTTGACGTTAAACCCGCTGCTCCCAAGACTAAAACTGGTAAATCTGAGAAAAATCATAATGATTCCAATTCAAATCATGTAGATATTTCTGTGTCCCATAACATAAATGATCTTCGTCTGGTTAAAGATAATGATGTGTTTACATTAAAAGATAGTGGTATTAATGATGATGAACCCGATGAAATATTCAATCAAGACCTAGCAAATAAATCCAAAGTCGAAAAGCACTTGGAAGAAATGGATAAGGTGAGACAGATTAAGAATGGTATAGGCTATAAGAGTATTAATGATGATAATGACGATGATAATGATAATGATGATAATGATATTAATAAAACTGAAAAAGTTAGTATAAAGAATTCAAATATTTCTTTGAATGATAAAGCTGTTAAGTCTCAGTCAGAATCTTTGTCCGGGCCCAAGGCAGTAGACTTAAATTTATTTGAACTTGATGAAATTTCGGCACCCAAAAAACCACTGACCAAAATGAAAAAAATCAAAAGTAAAAAAGATAAAGATAAATCAAAGAGAAAAACTTTTGATGAAAATGATGATATCAATTTAAAATCAGTTAAATTAGAAAATATGGATGATGATATTGCTGATGATACTGATGAACTTGAACAAGCTTTGGATTTAAAAAGAAAATTAAAGCAAAGATCAAGAACAACTATGACTGCAGAAGACAAAGCTAGAGAAATAAGAAATTTAACAAGATCTAATGCTGAAAATGACTTGGAAACTGAAGCTATGAAAAGTACAATAGTGTTTGATCCTACTGTAGATTTCATTAACTCCTTAAACACAAAACCAGAAGCTGGGGTTAAAGAACAAAGCAAGGATTTACAAACTAAAATTGATGATAATGAAACTAATTCCAACACAGAAGTAGAAAAACCAAAGGAAGAGTCCAAACAAGAAATTGAACCCCAGCCAAAGTATGGAGTTGGTAAATTACTTAAACAATTAAGAGATGATGGACTTGAATCTAGTTCTGATAAGACTCAAAGAGAATCAATTAAGACTTCAGAATTAGTAAAATTAAAAATTTCCATAGAAGAAAGAATACTTAAAGAACAATTAAATTCGGATTCTCAGTATATGAAATTACCTGAAGCAGAACAAGAAAAAATATTTCAAAATAAATTGGATGATATTTTAATTGAAAAGGAAATTGTACCAAACTATGAAAACTATAATCCTAAAGTCCATCTCACATATAGAAATGATACAGGTAATGAATTAAATACTAAACAAGCATTTAAATTTATGTCCAATAAATTTCACGGTACAAAATCAAGAGATAAGAAAACCAAAAAAGAATGGCTGCGAAAACCAAAAAAATAGAGAAGGAACCTAAAATACTATTAACAGTGTATGATAAGTCTATGCATAAACCTCATTTCCATTGAATAATATTCAATTGTATATAGTGATAAATATTGTAGGGTATAATGACTTTATTATATAACATAAACTAATAGAAAAATTGATAAGGATAATAGTTATAAACAGGAACCGCAGTGGTTAATACCGCAGTGGTTACAATATAAAAGCTATTAAAAGGTAGCACACACTTGACCAGATCAATTGCTATCAAGATGAACACTTGTAATAAAAATCCTGTTTCGATCTCTAAAGAATGTTTTAAAGAAGTGATTGTTGTAGGAGGTGGGACCTGTGGATTGGCTGTGTGTGCAAGATTATGTGAACCATGTCCGGGGTCAATCTATACAGAAGACGAGCATCAAAGATTCCATTGGCTTAGACAAAGAAAAGGTAACATAAACTTATTAAGTAGAAATGTTAGTTCCAATAGAAATTTAGAATCTTTGGATTCTAGAAGAAGATACAGAGAGAAAACAAATTTTTCCCCAGAAGAAATGTTGGTGCTTGATTCAACATCTAGTAATTTCTTGGGTCAATGGGATAATCAATTTGAATCTTGTCAAATTCCATATTTAAGGTCACCTATGTTCTTCCATCCAGATCCTGAAAATATAGATGGACTAGTAAGTTTTGCTCATAAATGTAATAGAGAAACTCCCAAGGATCTCATGGAAATCGAAAATGTGGTAGGAAAAGAATATTCCAAACATCAACACAAGAAACTGATTAAGAAGAAAATGAAGAAGAAGAAAATCCCCGTTCCTTCTGATACCCAGGTTAATTATTCTCATGATCAACCAGGGTTGGTGGACATTAACATGAGAGATTGGAAAGATTATTATCGTCCTTCAACTGAACTATTTCATAATTACTGTGAAGAAATCGTCGATAGATACCGTCTTCATAATGTTATCATGAAAGATGAAGTAGTCAAAGTCGAGTATACCAATATTAATGTATTAGAAACAGATGAAAGTGGACAAGGTTTCCTCGTCACTACCAAATCTGGTGCTGTTTTTGGTAGCAAGGTTTGTGTGGTAGCTTCAGGACATCGAGGAAAACCAAACTATCCAATTCCGGCATTATGTCAAAACCCAAAGTATCTTGAAGGGAGTTGTCATACTACAGATATTTTTCAAAGAAAAGTGGAGTTCCCTCATACTAAAATCTCGAGCAAGATCGATAATGGGGAACTTACTAAAGTAGTCATTGTTGGTGGAGGATTGACTTCAGCTCAAATGGCTCATAGTTGTATCTTATCGGGAGTTAATAAGGTTTATTTGGTTCTTAGGGGACCTTTAAAAATTAAACACTTTGATTTCCATCTTGATTGGGTGACGAAATATAAAAATCTTAAAAAATCATCATTTTACTTGAAAGACACTGAAGAAGAAAGGATAGATATGATTAATGAAGCTAGAGAAGGAGGATCAGTAAATCCTGAATATTATAAGAAATTAATGAAACATGTAAAGTCAAAAAAATTGGACATTATTCAACACAGTTCTCTTACAGATACCGAATGGAAGAATGATATGCTGTGGAATATAAATTTAAAATCACATTGTGATGATCTGATTTCAAGTATATCTAATGTGGACTATATCTATTGTGCCACAGGGATTTCACAGAGTATACAATCATTAGAATTTTTGAACCCCATAATGAAGAATCATGAAATCCCCATTGTAAACGGTTTCCCCTGTTTAACTGATGAATTACAATGGAAAAAAGACATTCCACTATTTTTAGTTGGTAAAAACGCTTCATTAAGAGTAGGCCCTTCATCAGCTAACCTTGATGGTGCCCGGCTTGGTGCTGAAAGAATAGGATGGTACATTCAAGACCAAAGAATTTCAGGTAAGTTGGATTGGAGTTGTGATCATATTGAAGCCGAAGCTGTTTCTTCAACTAGTCATTTTTTACTGTTGGCCAGTGGTCAGTTAAATTGGTACTCTCTTTTGGATATTGAATAAATAAGTAGAATAAATAAGTAGAATGAACAAGTAGAATAAACAATCAGGAACTATAATATTATACATATCATATATATCATATTCGTACTTTTAGAGGTTTTTTTTCGTAAATTCATTCAAAACCGCCTATTGGCTACTAGTGTCACTAATACTCAAAGCCGATGCCGGCCATAAAAATGATTTTTGACACATTTGACAGATGAAAAAGATATCTTTTTTTCCTCCTGTATACAGGAAGCGTTGCGAACTATGGCAAAAGTAAAAGGAATTATTCTATTAATAATCCTAAAACGGATTTTTTTTTATTCAACATAGATTTATAGAATGTCGAGGTTAATAGTGGGGATTCAGGGAATGACCTGTGCTAACTGCAGCAATACCATAACTGATATGCTCAAAAAGCAAGACGGTATTGATAATGTATCTGTTTCCTTAATTACCGACGAAGCCGAAATCCTTTTCAATAACGCCAAGATCAATAGCGGCAAAATCATCGAAGTGATTGAAGACATTGGTTTTGATGCTCATGTTATACAAGAGTCGAAAAGTGAAAATATATTGCAAACAAGGTTGGCAATTGAGGGGATGACATGTGGTTCATGCTCAGCGACTATAACAACGATGGTGGAGAAGATTCCTGATGTAAAGTCAGTTTCGGTATCATTAATTACTAACGAAGCAATGATTGAACATAAATCGTCAGTATCAGTGGAAGAAATAATAAATCAAATAGAGGAATGTGGCTTTGGTGCCAATCTTCAAAATAGTGACTTAATCAATAATAATAACCTAATGGTTTCTAGTAGGTTTGCTATTAAAGGTATGACTTGTACTGCATGTTCTACGAGTATTGTTAATGCTTTGAAGGATAGTTATGGTGTAGATGAAACCGAGGTTTCATTAATAACTGAAGAAGCCTTTGTAAAGTATAATTTGCAAAAAATATCTCAAGATGAACTTGAAGATAAAATTAATGATTGTGGATTCGAAGCTTCATTAATAGAGACCAAACAAATTGATGACGATGATGATAATGAGGAGCAGGTTATATTTCAAATATTTGGATTAAAGAGTGAGGCTGATTTATCAAGCTTTCAGTATAACTTGGAAGCTTTGGTTGCTTCTTTAAACCTGGCTATCATTAATTATAAATTGGATATTGATTCCCATTTAAAAGATTCAATGGATGTCAATGGTGACGCTGGCACTTCTTTATTACAGTCTCGGAGTAGCAATGATTCCGAGGTTATGATTGACGATGGTATACTAGTCAATAAAGTGACGATGACTTATGATTCGTCCATTTTGGGAGTAAGAGATTTAGTGGATAGATTGCATGCTATGAATGATGAAGGTATTTCATTGTTAATTTTAAATTCTGTTGACCAATCATCAAATTCACAATTAAATTTATTGTCAAAGGTTAAAGATATACAATACTGGAAAAATAATTTCATAAGGGCTTTAGTGTTAGGAATTCCAGTGATCGTATTGAATAGATGTCAAAATTTATCATTCTGGAAATCAAAAATGTTATTTTCTGGTTTTTATTGGGTTACCCTAATTGAAGGAATTTTGGCATCATATATTCAGTTTAAATTGGGTATAGTATTTTTAAAGAAATTCCGTCAATTTATAAGATCCAATTTTAAAAATGCTACAATGGATGTATTAGTTTGTATATCAACAATGATTTCATACACCTTTTCGATTATATCGACATGCATTAGTGTTTGGAATGGTCAAACTGATAACCCCCCAACTGTGTTATTTGATACTTCAGCCATGTTAGTAACATTTGTTTCCTTTGGTAAATGGTTGGAAAATAGAGCTAAAGGTGCTACATCCACAGCTTTATCAAAATTAATATCTTTGACTCCGGCAAAATGTGTAATAGTTACTAACTACGAAGAATATGAAAGTTATATTATGGCTTCAAAGCAAGAAAAAATTGATGATATTAATACAAAAGAATTTTCTACCAAAGAAATTCCTATTGATCTTATTCAAAGAAATGATATTTCAATTGTTTTTCCCGGTACAAGAATTCCAGCTGATGGTACTATTATCTACGGTGAATCTGATATTGACGAAAGTTTATTAACAGGAGAAAGTTTGCCTGTATATAAGAAAGTAGGTGATCAAGTAATTGGTGGTTCTATCAATGGTCCAGATATTTTACATGTCAAAGTAGAAAAATGTGGTAAGAATTCACAATTACAAAAAATAATTAAATTAGTCAAGGAATCACAAATCAATAAAGCACCTATACAAAGATATAGTGATTATATAGCTGGAATGTTTGTTCCAACTATTTTGCTATTGGCTTGTGTTACATTTATTTTTTGGCTGGTTATTTGTCTTATGACACATACCGATATGAATTTGCCTAAAGCGTTTCAAATGGATAATAATGGCAAATTATTTGTTTGCCTAAAGCTAGGAATTTCTGTGGTTGTTGTAGCATGTCCATGTGCCTTGGGTTTAGCAGCCCCTACTGCAGTTATGGTTGGAACCGGTTTAGGGGCTGAAAACGGGGTTTTAATTAAAGGTGGTGATATCCTAGAAAGGGCAAGTGATTTGGATATCATTTTGTTTGATAAAACAGGTACTTTAACCACAGGAGAGATGAATCTCATAAACTACACAATGAATAAAAAAATTGATAAATCTATCTGGTGGAAATTGATTGGAGGTACTGAATTAAATTCAGAACATCCTGTGGGAAGAGCTTTAGTTAGAATTGCCAAATCTCAATTGAACTTATTTCCCGAAGATTCATTGGGTTTAGTTGTTCAGAAGTTTGACGTTCTCACTGGGTTAGGTGTAAGAGCAACCTTGGTAATTGATAACCAAGAGTTTAATGCCTTCATTGGTAATAGAACTTTAATCCAAAATCAAAAGCCTGACATTGAGTTAATTGATAATGAAAATACCACTGTACATGTTTTGGTTAATGACGAATATTATGGGAATGTAGAACTCACTGATGAATTAAAGCCTAACAGTAAGAAGATTATCAACTACTTAAAATTCGAAAAGAATTATATAATCGGAATGGTGACTGGTGATAATTCAAAAATCGCCAATAAAATAGGTCAAGATTTAGGTATCATTCCTAATAATGTCTTCAGTGAAGTGACACCAGCCAATAAAGATAAAGTTATTGCCAGTTTTAAAGAGAGATATGGAGGTAATACTAATGTTAAGGTCGCCTTTGTAGGTGACGGTATTAATGATGCGCCAGCATTGTCTCGTGCAGATGTTGGAATTGCTATATCTCATGGAAATGATATCGCTATCGAAAGTGCAAATATAGTCTTGATGAATAATGAAAATAATGATTTGTATGGTGTCCCAGTTGCTTTGGATTTGTCTCAAAAGACATTCAGAAGAATAAAGTTGAATTTTGTATGGGCCATGATTTATAATATTATCATGGTCCCATTTGCAATGGGCTGTTTTTTGCCTCTTAATATAATGTTGCCACCAATGGCTGCAGGGTTATCCATGGCGTTTAGTTCTGTTAGTGTTGTTTTAAGTTCATTAGCTTTGAAGAATTATAGTAGTGTAAAAATTAAGGAGTATAATAAGAAGGTGGATTATGAAGCATATCAAGAATTTGATTTAAAAAATAGTAATATGAGAGATTTCATTAATCATAAAAAGAAAATAAAATGGAGTCGATAGTTTTAAATGGCATAGTAAATAATATATAATTCTTGTATAATTCTTTTAATTTTTTTTATTTTTTTTATTTTTATTTTTTTTTTATTTTATTTTAGTATTTCTGGGATTTCTGGAGAATAAAGTTGAGCATATAATAATTTTTGCAGCAATTGCGCATACTAAAAAAAAAAAAAAAAAAAAAAAAAAAAAAAAAAAAAAAAAAAAAAAAAAAAAAAAAAAAAAAAAAAAAAAAAAAAAAACCATATATATAGTAATAAAATGATTAAAAAAAAAAAAAATACAATAAACCAATAAAGAATAATTGATATTAACAGGATGAAATTCTTCTATATAATTCTATTATTAATTAATATCACACCAGCTTTTTCTTATATTGTTGATAATCAACAAGCAGAATTGCAAAGTGTTAACGTTGAGAGTGATATCCACGAAAGATTCTTGAAATCAAAGGTTGAAAAGATAGTGTATGAAAAAGGAAAAAAAGTAGTTTTAATCCAATTGAAAGCAATGGAAAAGATTCTACAAAAATTAGAATCAGTTGGAGGTTTTGATATATTATCTGATGAAAAAACTGAAGAAGCTTTAACAACCGTGTTTGTAGCATTGAAGAACTCAATGTTGCTTAATCCTATCATTAGATATTCTTTAACTGATGACGAAATTAGACAAGGAATAATTGATCTTACTATCGAGTTATTAAAAGCTGATGTGATTCCTTATAGAGAAATTTTTGTGGCTTTAAACGAAAGTGGATTAGCTATAGATGTCATTAAATTCTTATTAACTGATGAAGAGACGAGACAAGGTGAGATTGACTTAATTATTGAGCTTATCAAACAATTAATTGAATCAGGAGCTATCAAGCTTGAAGATTTGTTAAAACATATACCAAAGCCAAATCCTCCAACTACAACTACTTCCACAGTTGTAAACTCCAGTCCATTAAGACTTAGTAGTAATACTTCTTTACCTTTATAATTTTGTTCCTCCAAATAATTCGCGCTTCTTTTTGTTTACCTAATCTCTACAATATAAACATAAATCAGAACTTCGGTATCATATTAAACACTATAAACGAGACTAATCAACTTATAAAGCTAATAAAGCACCAGCGGCTAAAGCAGCGGCACCAGCAGCGTATTGTCTGTTGGCAGCACCTTCCCAAGTGGAAACGTTAGAGGTACTGTTGGTTGGAACAACAGAAGAAGAAGCTGGACAGTCAGTAACGGTTGTGTCACAGTCAGTAACAGTGACTAAGGTAGATTCTAAGTCAGTTTCAGTGATGGTGGCAGCGTTGGCAACGGCAGCGAATAATAAGGCGACAGTGGAGAATTGCATAACGATTGACTATTAGTTGGATATATAAAATGTATCTGAAGAAGAAGAAAAAAAAAACTAGTGGGGACTTTTCTTACAATTTATACATTTCTGAGTCCTTTCGGACGCCGTAATTCATTATTTGTTTTTAAAAAATATCTCTCGTTCGTAACACAAACGGCGAGAATTTGACTAGTTTTGTTTGTTTTTTCCTTGATCGAGAATTCTCGACTATTTTTGTCAATCACAACCACGACGCCGCGAACTAATTTGGCATTATATTTCCCCTATTTAACGGTGTTTCTCTATTGTTGACACTACCAACTTACTGGATTAGGTAACTCGATTACTTCGTCTAAGTTTTTTTAGCTATTAACCCTAGTTATCCAGAGTAACGCTTCGGATGTTATTTCTATTTATTTAATATTTATTTTCACGACATGCTCCCATTTAGCGTCAATTCTTGATAGAGTAGACATATTTAGGACTTCAGAGGCGGGAAAGCTTTATTTTGGTATGTTATCTGCCGTGACTTTCTCTGTTTTGTTTATGATTAGATACACGGGGTTGTTTTTTTATTAGAAAAAATAAAGATTACTTTGGAATTGTTTATCGTTTTTAATTATCAGAGTTCTTAATACTTTCTCGAGACAAACCTATGTTGAAACTACTAATCTAGTTGACTGTCTTGTCTAACTTCATCTTGTACCTTTAATGAGAGAGAGAGAGAGCGCGTTTTGCATAGACAATAAGAAACAATAGCAAGTAGATATAAGCGTGAATGTCATTATATTGTAATGATTTATATTTAGTAAAACTAAATTTCTGAATGGTTTAAATATGCTATGCAGGAAAGATGAATTGGTATTGTTTGGGGTTGTAAACTTTTCATCAGACAATAATGTTGTCTATTACTGTTAGGCGTCATCTTGATAAAACTTAACCCATGATGTAGATAATCTATTCGACTTTTTGTTTTGTTTTGTTTTGTTTTTATTTTTATTTTTATTTTCCTTTGAAATTATTCTCTTATACAATAGACCTAACCTTAACATTTTTTCTAGTGTACCAATTTACGAAATCATTTAATGAACTTCTAATTTGTTTTTTATCTTTATTTTCAATAGCCACTTGAATGTTGGAATAAAACTTTTCCACTTGCCTTTGGTCACTATTTGGTAAACTACTAACGATATTGAATAACCAAGTAACTACCAATTGATTATCACTTAAGTTTATCAATTTTAATATGGTATCATTAATATCATAGATAATGGTGTCATTCTTGAAATCAGTAAATTTAAAGATAAGATTATAAATCAGCTGTTTTAATAGCTTTTCACCATTATCATTGATTATTTGTTTTACCTTATTTCTAATCATATTATGATCTTTTACTTCATAGAATGATATTGGCGCTGTACTGAATCCCCAACTGATAAAGTCAATTAAATAATGGATGATAGCAATAATACTATCAAATGCATCCAAAGAATCAAGTAAGATAATTGATGATTCCACTGAAGGTATTAATAATAATTCATCATTAGCATCAAAATATTGGTTAGGGAAGTACATTAATAAATCATCCAACATTCTAAAGAAGTCTTCTATTACATCAGAAATTTCATTAAAGTCATTGGTCGAAGATAATACAGTAAAAAAGTTTTTTGCTTGTTCCACACCAAATTGAAATACTGAATTAATTATCTCTGGTTCAAACTCTTGATCATCACTGAATTCCTTAATTATAGCACCACTAACAAACAAATAACACCCAAAATGATTTATTTTAAACCCTTCAATCAATAAATTCACAATATCGGATATGTTTGGCAATAGGTAAATGTTAAATGATTGAATAGAAGTTTTGAGTAATTTCAATATTTTTTCATTGACAAACAAATTCGTAATATTTTCCTTCAAAAATTTTATTATTAGTGGTAATATATTTTCCACATAAATTTGAACGACTTTATTATCATAATTGTTATAATCTCTCACCTTTAAAACTTTTACAAATGCTGAAAAGATATCGAATAAATCCCCGATCTTCTTTTCATCACCATTTGCTTGTCCCAATTGATTGAAAATTGGGGTTAAAAAGGTTAAACTATATTCGTAAAGCCTTTGATCATTTTCAGGTAATTTTCCTAAAATATGACTTATACCATCTATTAATTCTAAGTTGGATTCTATATCAACTTTAGAATGTAACTCTTGATATAATAAGTACAATTGGTCCAAATAATTTATTAATAACTCAGAACAATCTTGACAGAAATACATCAACGATCTTGTCGTAGCAATCATTATGTTCTTTTCGTCTTTTTGGTTCAAGTTTATTTGCAAACCTTTCATGATGTAATTTAATTGAACCTCTAAATATTGAGGATTCTTATTAGTCCATTCAGTATATCTTCCTAATACCAAAATTGTGCTATATCTAATTTTTGGATGCTCTGGTAACTGAATTAAATAATTCATTATAGCTGGTAACATTTCATTTTCAGTTTTAGGAATCTCTTTTGCCATTGATCTTAACGAGAACAATGCTGCCTCCAAAAATTGCCAATTGCGATTATCTGAAAGCAGAACTTTGATTCTTTCGAATGGAATAGACAAAGCTTTTATTGGTCCTATTACTACAGTGCAATCTTTCAAAACATCACCCATTTCATATCTAAAATCTTTAAATTTATCCTCTTGTTCCTTATCTCCTTGAAATAAGTCATCATCATCACCATCTTCTTCGATTGGATAAGTTAAATGATTAATAATTATAGTAATAAGCTTTTCATAAATTGGGGATAAAATAGCTCGAGAATTTTTAAAGTTTGGTAAAACTATCAATTGTTTTAACATGTACCAGAAATAAAATGAGTATTGAATTATGTTTAAATTAACATCCATTTCACAGTAATGCATTACAATTTCAACCAATTTATAAAATTCTTGACTATGTTTAGCAATTAAAACATGCCAGGATTCACAAGCTTCAATATAAAGCTTAGCTAACTGTTCAAAATTATCTTCATTTACGTTTATCATATCATTTAATTCAATTAATTTGATTAACAATCCATTAATAATAGTTAAATTATCTATATCTTTCGTTTCTCTTACAATACTGATCAAACATTCTATGGCGGGTTCAAAAAGTAATTCATTATTGATGGAATTAAAAATCAAATTGGTTAAATCATTTAATGAAAGAAATTGTTCAACAGATAATTCTTTAATCCAATTATTTAAACAATCTAAAACAATTAGTTCATTCCCAGACAAATATTTTATGAATAATGAGAAGACCATTTCCAAATTTTTATTATTTATTATGACACCAACTCTATCATTAAATTCTTCATTAGTCAAATAAGTTTTGTTAATATCATTCAATTCTTCAGGAAGAATTTTTAAAAATTCAAATAGATCACTGGTTAAATTATGACTAGTAAAATAGTTGATTAAATCATTTAAAGGATCAGCCCACTCCAAATCCTGGATAATTAATTGGCTTAGGCAAATATACAATTGAACTCTGATTAGTTTAAATGATTTTTCATTATATTTTACCACTAAATCCAACAATAAAGATTTTAAAGCATTATAATTATCATTACTTATTTGATTTAAATCATATGTCAACTTGTTTCTCAATGTTTGACTGAGAAATAACTTAATTTGTATTTGATTATGGATCTGCTGATCATCATTACCTAAATATTTATGAGCTATTTCCCATGCTTCATTAGATTTTTGAAACTCTTCTAAGTAAGATGTAGCCAATTTCTTTTGTTCTTGAGATGCACCTGAATACATAGTATTCAACGCATCAACAACTTTCTCTATCTCAAACATAATTTAATCAAGGATATTTAGAAAAAGAGTTCTGGATACACCAATTAGTTGGTTTAACTTGACGCTATCGAAAAAAGTTAGATTCGAAAAATGAGCACATCGGATGTCGTGAGATGTACGACATTCACGCTCTCGATGACTTGACTCCATTGACTCGTTCTTAATAAATAAGGCAGCACGAAAAAACAAAAAAAATACATATATAAAATAGAGCCGTACTGATCGGAGTTGCTCAGCTTCAACAGTGTTTAAACTTAATACCATATATAAAATGTCTAGACCAGTGGTTATATCCGGTCCTTCAGGTACAGGAAAATCTACATTATTAAAGAGATTATTCCAAGAGTTTCCTAATAAATTTGGATTCTCAGTTTCCCATACTACCAGATCACCAAGACCAGGTGAAGTTGATGGTAGAGAATATCATTTTAGTACTGTCGACAATTTCAAAAAGCTTATTGATGAAAATGAATTCATTGAATGGGCTCAGTTCAGTGGTAATTATTATGGAACTAGCAAGAAGGCTGTTAAAGATGTGTCCACTGGTGGTAAAATATGTTTATTAGATATTGATATGCAAGGTGTTAAATCAGTTAAAGACAGCGATTTAAATGCTAAATTTTTATTTGTTAGTCCTCCATCTATTGAAGAACTTAAGGATAGATTAACCAACAGAGGTACTGAAACCGATGACTCTGTCAACAAAAGGTTAGAAGCAGCCACCAGAGAGATGGAATTTGCTAAAACCGGAGTTCATGATAAAATTATTGTTAACGACGATTTGGATAAAGCTTATGGTGAATTTAAAGACTTCATCTTAGATCAATAAAATTAAGATTAAGTTACATGTTATTCTATATAATACAATAAATAAAATTAATAAATAAAGATACTAGTACCAGACTAGTAATAGTTTTAATAGTTGCCATTATCAATTAAAAACTTTCTAATTTGATAAAGATTTGATGATAATTTTTCAAATATTGCTACCCTTAAATAATTATTGTAAACATGAAGTAAAAGTGATTCACCAAAATTTAATAAAAGTAAATGTTTTTCCTTTCTGTTATTTTCAATATTATTATTATCGTCCAAAGCGTAATGTAATTTTAAATTCAATGAAGATTGTAAAGTTTTAAGTAATTGAAATAATCTAATAAATTCTTGGTCTGCATTTCCATTCTGATAGTTCAATACCATGTAGATAATTGATAATAAGATAAATATATGAAACACAAATTGACAATGAATTGGGTTATTAAAATTGATCAAATCAACAGAGAGCTCTCCTGATTCATTAACATTACAAGTCAATAATTTAATAACATCCTCACAATTTTGTATAACACCAACTAAATTATTGGAATTGATAAGTTTGAAATTATTAATCGTCATATCATAGTATTTTATTAATTCGGAGTAATTTTTTAGCCAACTTTGCTGTTTAATTAATTTGAAATTTAATGTCGATGATATTTTTACAAAATTGGAAAGAACATAAAAATCAATAACTTCACGATTTGATGACAATGTCACTGGTAAACTATTGATAATTCCAATTAGATTCATCTTATTGAACTGGTTGATTTCAAATAATCCAACCACAAAAATAAAGTTGGATATATTGCTTTGATTGAAATCAGATTCAATTCCCTTGGACAATTTGAGAACCAGTTCTTTATAACTTAACTTATTACTCATATTATGATCAATATTGATCATCAAATTATTAGTTTCATGATATTCTTTATAATAATTAAAATCAGCAAAGCTCCATAAAAAGTCATCAGATTTATCCAAAATTTTCATATTATTTAAATCACTTAAACTTAATGTCAAAGGGATATTATAAGTTAACAATAAGAAACTGGTTAACCTATAAATAAAAAATACAATTCTCATTTGAGATTGAATGTTAATGTTATTTTTGAATTTAGCTTCATCATCAATACCAAATAAGGATGGTTTACTTAATTTTTCAAATGTTTCTTCGTCTGATCCGGCAACGGAAAATAACAATGTTTTATTATTCTTAATGGAAGTTTTGACTAAAGAATTCAAAGCATTTAGTTGTCTTATGACAATGAATACATTATTTTCATTATCAGAACATAATCCATAAAGTACCGATAAAGTTAATGATTGAATTAACCATAATGGATTTGATTTGGATGATTCTGATAAATTCTTTCTAGTTTCCAAATAGATATGAATGGTTCTTCTTGAAGCTTCATATAAATGCTCGGAATCATTTTTATTGTTGGATAACAAAGCACCAATAGTGGCTATTAATAATGGCAAACAAACTCTTGCACTTTCGTTTGATTTATCTTCATTAAGAGTCATTTGCATTATCTCATACTCATTCAATTTGGATACATGGATAAATGGGTAATGGTTAAGAAACTCTTTGATGAAAACATTTAAATAAAATTCTAATTTGTCATTTGGAGGCATGATTGGATTCATTGCCCCAGATATTGGATATTTGTTTAATGATTTACTAATTAATGTCCTCAAATTTTCGGTGAACAATTGGGTTTTACTATAATTTAGCTTTAAGTTGTTAAGACTATTGATATTTTCAATATTTAATAATTGAGATTGATTCAAGTAACTTGGAGAATTCAAATTAGAAGGAGAACTATTTTCAACAGAAGGATTATCACCATAAAATGAATAACCATTTGGAACAAATTTTGCATTAACATCAAATTCATGAGTCAATTCATCAATATCATTTAAGAAATTCAAATCAAAATCCATTGACAGTTGATGGGGATTACCATTATGATTTTTAGAATGACTTTGATTGTTATTACCATTATTATCAAGTCCAGTATGATTGGATAAATCTATATCGTCATCTTCTTGATTAATAGGACTTAGATTCTTGGATAATTTAAATTCTGTATTAAAGGAGGTATTGGATGCAATTGATTCAGGAATATCATAAAATGAATACCCATAATCTAATGGTTGACTGTTGGAATTAGTCTCAACATGAGGTTGATGTATTTGATGAGTTTGTTGCAGGGAAGAATGTTGATTACTGGACTCTGACTGTTGTAATTGTTGATGAGAATGTTGACGGTCATCAACTTCAGAATTCATAGTTGCTGTGGGCATCATATACTGTAAATTGACATTATATTTTTCCTTTTTATTATCGTTCATACCTGGAATAGAACCTAAATTATTCAACCAACTTGATTCATCATGGAAACTTGAAGGCATCAATTGAGGAGTAGAAAATTCGACATTATCAGCACCAGGATATAAGTCATTAAATTCAGGGATACCAACAGCATAATTAGCCCCTGATTGAGCCGAAAAGGAAGCCCCTCTATTTCTTCCCCCCCTTTTCCTTACAAAATCTGAATTCTTTCTGGACCGTTTATATGAAATATCAGGAGCACTACTAGGTTCACTGTGATGAAATAAGTCACTGGTAGCATTGGAATTAGTTCTAGAACTTGTAGTTGAACTGAGTTTGGAAGCAGGACTTGAATCTCTTTCTATTAAATCTTCATGAATTTTATCAGGAAATAAATTCAAATTGAAATTTATATCTTTATCACCAGATTTCTTAACCGATTTTCTTCTTAATCTGGTAATGGCATCGGTACAACCAGCATGTAACTTCTGAGCATGTCTCAATAATAAATCACGCCTTGAGAATTTACGTTGGCAAACGCCACAACTAAAAGGTTTCTCCTTTGTATGTGATCTTTCATGACGTTTAAGATGCTCTAATCTTGCAAAAGCTCTTGTACATGTCAGACACACAAAAAGCCGTGGTTTACCAGAAGGAGTGGTTCCATGGTTGGTTAATTCTTTAGGAACTGAAGTTGAAGAATCTAAGGGATTACCTCCATCTTCAGGACTACCATTGATATGTGTAGAATCCATAGTGCCTATTGAAATCATAAACTCTTATTTTAAAGCTTTAATCCACAATTTATGAAAACAAAATACTTTTAAGATATACAGATGGTTCAAAACTGTTCATAAAAATCACATTCAACAATTTTGATTCAGGGTATTGAAAATCAAAATAGATTACTTTTCAACCAATCAATTAGTCGACTTTATATGTTTAAAAACACAAACAAGCTACCAATTACCAAAACAGGGTCTATATTGATAGCGTTAATATTAGTGGTCTGAGAAGAAAAGTTGATTTTTCTTTTATTTGTCGTAGTTTATATTCTCAACAAAAAAAAAAAAAAAAAAGGAAAAACAAAAAAAAAAAAAAAAAAAAAAAAAAAAAAAAAAAAAAAAAAAATTGTAGTGTACACCGGAATTAGGGTCCCGTTTCTATTACTTAATACAACAAAATCCTGGTGTAATGTTGAAAAGGAAAATGATAGCTATATTGCAATCAAAGATTAGTTTCGGAAAGATGAGTGAAAAAGAATGATAACAAAGATTCTTCTTTGAAATAAGAACTAAAAAAAAAAAAAAATTAAAAATTAAAAATCCGGGGAAATGATAGGAGGAAAATTAATTTACATTTTATACGGCATAAAAAATCAATCTTGAAAAAAAAAAAGAAGCATACTAGAAAAAAAAAAGAGAGTGTATACACTACAATCACAATCTGCATTACCATTTAACAGTTGACATATCATTTTGTATTCTTTAGATTTACAAGTAAACTGTAGATAATGATCACAATAGCGAACAGACCAAGAATAAGCCCCCGAAGTCAAGATAATGCTTATAATCGACAACGACACAACACCCACAACACCCTTTTATTTTGTGGGCATCCGGCCATAGATAATTGGTCAATTGAAAGAAGAAGTGGGGTAAGTTACACAAAGATCTGGAAATGGCTATAATAGAGAGATTGTTACACAAACAGATAAAAATATGATCAAGTTGGAAGTGTCGATGACCAAAAAAAAAAAGGAAAAAATAAAAAAAAAAAAGATGTCTCTGGAGTCTTGTGGCTCATCACGTGCGACGATGAGAATATGATGGAAAAAGTGCGCTTAGTAAATGGGTTTAAAGCTAGTTATTAATCTAATTGATCTTTTATCCAATGACAGTAACAGAGATTAAGTCCGAAGAACAATTCACGGAGTTATCAAAGACTCCTGGAAAGTTGATCTCGTTATACTTCCATACAGAATGGGCCGAGCCATGTAAAACTATGGGGTCTATTTATAAGACATTATCATCAACTGAAGAAAACTCAAATGTATTATTCTTATCAGTTGATGCTGATAATAATGCCGAAATCAGTGATTTATTCGAAGTAAATGCTGTTCCATATTTCATTTTGATAAAAGATTCGACAATCTTAAAAGAATTATCTGGAGCTGATCCCAAAGAATTCATAAATACTCTTAATCAATTTAATGGTAATGAAAAATCATCTACGGCTACTCCTGCTGTTTCATCTAATGGTGATAGTAAATCCTCCACTACTGAAGAAAAGGAAGAAAGCCCGGAACAATTAAATGAAAGATTATCTAAGTTGACTGGTGCAGCTCCAGTTATGCTCTTTATGAAAGGATCTCCTTCATCACCACAATGTGGATTTTCTCGTCAATTGGTTGCTATGTTAAGAGAACATCAAGTTAGATTTGGGTTTTTCGATATATTAAAAGATGATACCGTTAGACAAGGTTTAAAGACATTCAGTGATTGGCCCACTTTCCCTCAATTATATATGAATGGTGAATTTCAAGGTGGTTTAGATATTATCAAGGAATCTTTAGAAGAAGACCCTGATTTTTTCAAAGCTGCTACTGGTGCTTAGTATATAGATATACATATATATTATTTAATAAATATTAATGAAAAAAAAAAAAAGAAAAAAAATTAAAGAGAGTCAACCGCTTCACTTAGGTTCACTTTACAATTGAAATAGCTCATCATCTAACTCATCATCGAAATCTTGTTCGGAATCACTTATAGGGTCACTCATCTCATCTGTACTATCAATGTCATTGATATCTCGGGAATTTTGTTTCTCTCTGGTTAAATCAACATCAAATTGATCAGTAATATTGTTATTATTTCCCTTATCTTCATCCACAGCATCAGCATCATACATATTATCATCTATATAAGAATTAAATCTCCCTCCAATTCTACCATAATCCAATTTTGTTCTTTTATTTAATATTATAGGGACGTAGTATCCTTCAAGCAAATTCAAATCAGTCAAGGATGTTTGTTTAAAATAAGATAACTCTTTCAATTCTTTTAATCGAGAGTTGATTTTGTTGGCATTCTTCATGGCACTAAAATTCTTAGAAAACGTCATTTTATTAAATCCTTTTCGTTCACCAAGTAAAGTTCTAGTTGATCTGACCATATAATCTTTTCCCTCATCAAAAGAATAGATCAAATCAGATTGACTTAGGTTATCAGCAATATTTCCAGCTAAATCTATATCAGATTGACCCAATAAATTTAAGTAGTTTTCAAGAATAGTTACATTCAACACATTAAAATTTTCATAATTGTTAAGAACTTCTTCCACAGTCAGATAGTTAATCTCATCTTTCGTTAGAAGATTATTAAATTTAGTAGATGAATAAATAATCTTTCCTATTATATGAAATAAGTTTAAGGTTGTGTTTCTATTTAAATCTTTAGATAAATCAATACCACGACGATAAAATTTGGCCCAAATTTCTAAATTATGAATAGCCGATCGTAAATCTCCTACTTCAGTCATAACTTTTATAAAGGTTTCAATTTGGGTCTTGGGTATGATTTTAAATATCCGTTCATTATTGATGATTTTATTTAAACAACCAGTCATAAACTTATGAGCAATTGAATTGAATTTAATCACATTTACTTGGTTATTACTTAAGATTTGTTTCCCCAATAGTGTATTGACATTTAAATTGTTCTCTATGTTGAAGAATTCAAAGTTATTGTCGGTGAAATTTGTTTCAATTTCTGTTAAACAAATTATTACTGGCGGCAATTCCTGTGGAGAATAAATCCAATTTAGAATCTCTTGTTGAAATTTTTGATGAGTAGGTTTATAATAAATATTAGGTAACTCTTCTATTAATACCACTTTTTGATTTTTACCTACTAAATACTTACAATCTTGGAAAAAGTCTGAAATTACCATACTATTATTGTATTCTACTACTCCATTAGTTAGTTCTTCACTCAAAACTTTTACTGTCGTTGATTTACATGATCCTGATGGTCCGGTAACAACCAAGATTTTGGGTCCTTTCCGTTCCACCATATTAATCATTTCTTGCTTGATCTGACGAAGTTTGGTAGGGTTAATGCTAACATCTTTTGATGTTTTAGGAATATACTTTTCAATCCATTGGATTTGAGAGTCTTTATCATTAGGTTTTTGACGTTTAACTTCAATCAAGTCAAATGAATCATCGTCTATGCTATCTTCATCAGACCACTCATCATCATCTACGGTCTTTCGTTTCATATTTATACATTATAATGGACTACCGTTATTATACATTTATTTAAAACTTTCGCACTTGTTATTGTACCAGAGATGGATTTGATCTGGGGTCAACAGCAAATTGATAACCAGAAGGCTGACTAGATGGTACTATATTAGACATTGGCGGTGGAATTGGTGGCATTTGAACAGTATTTGGATTTGACATTGCTGGTAGATATGATGATGGACCTCCAGGAACTTGGCTTGGGTGTAAGTGACTTCCTCTGGGAATCGATTGGGACATACCATGATGAAAAACAGCCATTTGAGGATATCCATATACTGGTAAAGCATTGTTGTTCATAGAATTTTGTTGGTGTTCATTGGTGATTGTATTATTAGAAGCAGAATTATCAGTTTTCAACTTTTTATATTTTTTTCTCTTTCTCTCTTGTTGTTTGACAGAAACTGGATCATTAGGTTGAGTTATAGTAATATCATTAGTGTATCTGGCCATTTGATCATCAGAATGTTCTGGTAAATTGTACCAAATCTCCTTAAACTTTGATCTAAAGTTATCTTGTAAAGTTTCTACCACTAGATTTCTAGTTGTGTATAATTTGGTATTAGCAGATTTAATTCCCAACACTTCTAAATTATTAATGAAGAATGGATCAACTGCTAAAGATCCATCTGAATCCCGTAGTAAGTCATTATAGTGAATCGTTTTCAATTCAGTCAATTCGGGATAGATTAAGACTTCAATGGTTTTAGCAAAACTATCATTTGATTCAACAAGTCCTGTAAGATGATCCCGTTTAACCGTGACAGGGATTAACGAGTCAGTACATAAATCTTCAGGTTGAACCTCAGAATTTGATCTAAACCCTCGAGTATGATACTTACAATTGTATTCATTATCTTTAAAATTAAATAATACCCCATCTTTTAATGCACATGTTCCATGATAAGCTCTAACACACTTTTTATATGTGCATTGAAAGTTGGCTCCATGTTTAATCTTTTTGTTACATTTTACACATTTTAAGCTTTGCTGAGCACTTGATAATTGATGTAAGCCAAATACCTTATCCTTTTTTATTGATAATTCTCTCGAAAATAGTTCACAGCAAAACCTATGAACTTTTATCACTTCACCTGATGGCTTTTTACGATCAGTTTCTAATAGTTCAAATTGTTTTAAATGCAGTAATTTATCATTTAGATTATTTGGACACAAAAAGCATTCATAATCATCAGAATAATCAATTAATGGTGAAATACTAGACTCTGCTTTGGTTTCGTGTTTTGTCTCTGACTTTATCAAGTTTTTATTTTGTGGTTTTTCTGACTTTTTAGTGGATTTTAATGACTGTATCTTTCCCTTTTCATGTTTCTTATTATTATTGCCAATGGATTGATGTTTTTTATCTTTTTTACTGGAAGAATTGATCTTATGAACCATTTGAGTATGTTCTTCAACTTCTTCAGCCTCTTCTTCATGGCCATCGTCACTGGTCAAATCAGGAACTTCGTAAGGAATACCTTTGAATTTACAATATATTTGTTTGACATTTATACCCACAGAATCACTGATACATTCACATTTACTTGAATTGGAGCCATATGGAAACCACTCATCGAGAGCAAAATTTACTGATTCTGCTAAATTATATCCATAATTAAACCCTGCATGGTATCCAAATGGATAAGTTATTATAAATTCTTCAGGATAGTGAACAATTTTATTGTATCTTACATTATGCTTCTCTAGGAATTGAGGAGATACCAAAAATGTTTTATGCCTTAAAAAGTCATGACAATTACTATATTCCTCAGGGAAAGTATCTTTCATGACATTAAAAAAGTGCTCAGACTCATCTTGAGGTATGGAATACCATTGTTTGGGAGCACCAAAATGTAAGTAATTAATGGAATACAAATCTTGATCCTCTAAATGCCAGGCAAACGTAGCTTTCCATAACCCAGCATATAAATATGCATCATTAACTCCTGGTAACTTTACATCCATCAAATCTAATACATTTGGTAACTTTGCAACATTCCAATTCTTTATTGATTTTGAAAATAATGATCCCATCAGATCAGCTCCATACATGGGCTCAGCATATGTTAGGGATTTCCAATATGTTCTTTCCAATTGTTCACATCTTTTCTCATCAAATTCTGATACATCAATATCATAGTCTGATTTACTGAACTTTGATGGTCTTTTACTGGGACTCGTATTCTTATCTTTATTCATCCCATTTCTTACTTCACCCTTAGGAGCTGGAGGTTGATAATTGGACTTTTCTGATAACTCTTTCCATTGGAAAATACTATAAGATCTTGATCTCTCAACATTTTGTTGGGAAAATACACCATTCCCTGAACTATTGATATTTTGTATAATTGGGTTCTTGATTTTGATCTGTTCCAAGTTCTGTTTTGTATAATTGCTGGTTAAAGTCTTCAACCATTGTTTTGGTGGAACCACTTTCACAATACCTGATTGCATACCATATTCATTAATAGCTTTATTGAACTTATAAAAGTCTTTAAATTCTTCATGGGACGGCTTAAATACGGGAATTCCCCCTGAATAATGATCAGGTTCGATCTTTAGGTCAGGATCATACTCATATAGATGTTCCATTATAATATAAGACAATCAGCAATAATAATAATTATTATAAAACTGTCATTCGCATATTATTTTTCTAATTTTCGAGGTCGCAATTGTGAAACGACTGCAAATTTTAAGAGATAAAAATGGAGAATAGTTAAAGTAACCTTGAGCTTGTGAAGAGTAGTTGAAAAATTTTTAATATTCAATTGATTTGGGAATGTATATGGCCAAGAATGTGACCGATAACTGCATTACAACAATCCATAAGATGAGATACTTCTATTCCCTAGTAACAATTACCATACAATGAAGTCTTATGACAAATGAGCAAAAGATGGTCGATACAGTCATTGTTAACAGTTTGTTGGATTTAAAAGTTAAACGTTATAACGGCTCACCGTTAAGCATAAACCATATCATCAGCAGTTGCAACAATGTAAGAACAAAAATAAAAAATATGCGTACTCCCGGAATCGAACCGGGGGCCCAACTATGGCAAAGTTGGATTTTACCACTAAACCAAGTACGCGTTAACTGAACGATAAATGCTATTATTCACTTAAGATTAGGTCTAGATCTGGACTTTTCAAAATTAATTTTATTAAAACCTTGATTGTTGTATATTAGTTTTAACTAACTTGTAGATTTCTCGTACTTTCAAAGGTATCATTTAGTATATATCAAATATCTGGAAAAGAATAGAATAATACTTGCATACTCTAATACTTAGATATCTTTTACTGCTAAACTTTGTTTAACGCGCTCCGTATAAAATTTCAATTCTTTATAATCATCATGGCAAAAGTTTCTAAGGCTTATCCAACCGATCGTATATCCAAGACTAGATTAACCAATACAATATTACTTACAGCATTATGCTTGATTTTTGCTGCTGTACTTTGCTTTCATTTATATTGGGCTATTAACTTGATTCGGTATCGAGTTTATGGCCACCTAATAAATAATTTAGTATTCGGAATGGGTACCTTTGTTGCTAATGCAGGTTTAACAGCCAAAGCCCTTGTGTGGCTTAATGAAAAACTATTGGATAGTAGAATTGATGATGATCATAAGAAATATATATAAAACTTTGGGATTGTGCTCATTGGTGTGTAAATAGTTGGTAAAATACATTGATTTGCCTATAATATACATGACTATTTCTAACCTATTCTACTTTGGTGCAACAAATACCAGATTTGTCACAGTAAGATTCCAATATATCTGATTCAACTTTTATTCCTATTGAGTTCAACCAGTTTTTCATATCGTTTATGACTATGGGTTCAAAACTTATAACTTTTTCGTACCAATGATGGTCATTTCTAATGGCTTGATTCAATTTGGATTCTAATTGCTGAACAAACTCTTCGTGTGATAGCTGACTAGGATTGGTAGTAAGTTGTTCATAATTTTGAAGGATTTCAATCATTTTCTGTTTACTTTTCGTTGGTTTTAATCCCAATTTTTTAAATATTTCTCGTATTTCTTGGTGTGTTAATTTACTAATATCAGTTTCAGGTTCTGTATTAGCATCATCACCTACTTCCTCGTCTGATGATATGCTGGGTAATATATTGTTGTTTGTTATCTGAGGGCTAGATGGTACTTGAATAACAGAATTATTATGGTCCTCTTCCTTACCATAATTCAATATATCATTTGTGTCATCATATTCTGTAGTTAATTCTATAATACTGAACTTCTTCCCTTCATCTTCAGAATCCTCTATAACATTTTCATCTGGTTCCTTGCTATTTTCCCCAATTTTTCGAACTGAAAACTTGTTGTCGCCGTTAGGTTTAAATTTTATTTCCGAATCAATTTCAATTAACTTTCTAGAATATCTTTTTGATCCCTCTGTATTTATCATCGATTCATTACTGGTATTAGAATTAGAAACTGCAGAATCGAATTTTGATTTTGCTGTAGAAAATTCATTATTGTTATCGTCATCATGATCCCACAGACTTGAAAATTGTGGGGGTGTTAGCTTCAAAGGTGAAATTTGTAATCTCGTTGGAGACAGCATTGGACTGTCTCCACTCTTATTGTTTGTACTCAATGTGTTACTTTGGTTATTCCCTTGTTTCTTACTATTTGGTGAACTCCTTACGGAACTTCTTATCGGAGAACTATAAACCGATGAAGAGATGACTATTTCATTAGCTAATGAGGGAGATGAAATTATTTCTTCTGTTTCTTTTCCATATTGATCTTTCTTGTTGTCATTTTCGTTTGTAGACTCCTTTATAACAGGCAGTGATTGCAAAACACTAGGTTCATCATCCATTTCACTTTGATCTATTTTTCTCTGATCCAAGATCTCTGGTTCTGAATCTGAGTCAGAAATTATTTCATAGTCATCATCATTAGGTTGATTATCCACTTGGAATTCTTGTGATAATGCTAAAACAGTACTATTCATTTGATTCTCATCCAAATCATATAACCATCTAAGATCATCCGCTGGTAAATCCAGAGAGGGTGGTAAAGATGCCTTATTCCATAGAGAGGAGTCTTGAGACAATATCTCATTTTGTCTATCAATTTTAGCAGTTATAGTTTTTAAAGTTTTCTTGGTGGGGGCCGATAAATTGGGTAATCTTAATTTAATAGAATTAATGATTTTGGCCCATTCTTGGGGACTATAAGGTATCTTCTTCTTAAAATTCACTTGTGTATCTTTTTCACTAAAACTTTCAGACTCTAATTTAGTCAAAATTTCTTTAACTTTTCTCTTTTGACCAGAAAAATATGACAAAATAGATTGTTGATTGGACCCATCAAATCCTTGATCCTTTTTGTCTCCAAATTTTTCGTCAATATATGAGGTTAAAGACTTTATTCTATCTGTATTCTTTCTAGAGCTTCTTTTCTTTTGGGTGGGTTTAGTGATTGAATTACAATTTTCCTTGGGTTTCTTTAATGAATCAAATTTTGGAACTTCATTCTTAAACTTTTGCATTTTAGATATCTTATTAGATATATTATTTTCAACGCTTTCACTTTGTTCATAAGCCGACTGCATTTGAGTTGATACAAAGTTTAAACTATCGGCAGTATTACCGGGTTCTTCTTCAACAGCTGCCATGATCTTAATTCAAATCCTTTTACACATCTATCAAAATAGAAATTACTAAAGCGCGTCGCATCATCGCAGTGAAGATGTATATCTATTTAATTATAAAGTTTTATTAATTCAGGTAAATAGTTCAGCCAATTTTCCTTTCAAGTGTTGATTAACTTCCCAATGAGTAGTTTTCTTATCATAAACAGCGATATCTTGAATAGTATGTTTTAATAAAGCCTTGGAATAAGATGTGAATTTCTTTTGTGCTAACTCTACCAAAGTACCAGTAGTGAAGCCATTATTCTCTTCAATAAATTTAATTAGTTCAAATACTGATTTTTGATCTTTGATAGTTGGTTTTTGTGGTGTTAAGATATTAGGTGTTGTAACAGTATTGGTTGAGGCATTAGAATCAGATCCAGATGAATTGAAGGTTGGTTTATTGATAGTATTACCTTCATTATTCTGATTAGATTTGGATTTATTGTCTCCCAAATAATTGTAATCAGGGTCTATGGAAAACCCTATATTGATATGCAATCTTTCATATTTCATTTCATTAAAGAATTCATCATTTGTTCCATCATTCCATTGATAAATAGGTACTAAAGGACCTATAAACCTTTTCTTTTTCTTGGAATCTCCTTCTACAAAATCGTCCATTTCATCATCTTCAGCGTCATTGGAATCTTCTTCTTCTTCGTCATCGTCATCATCGTCAATATCTTCACCTTCTTCTTCTTCCTCACCATTCCAATCTAAATCGGAGTCATAGTTGTAGTCGTTACCCGTTAATTCTGTATTAAATGGATCAGATATTGGAATGTGAATTTGACGATGGTTGGTGGAGCACCAGGTTCCGATGTAAGGAGGTTTATTGTTTTCATAGAATTGAAGATATTTTATAGGAGGGATACTTTGAAACATTTCATATACCTGGGATTCAGTGGTATCTGAGGAATTAAGAGAATTCACTATAATATCAGGAGATATGGATTTGGATTTGGTGTCAAGTTTTGGATTTATAGAAGTGAAGAAATCATCACCTTCTACTGGCTCGGAGGTCAAGAATGAATCAAATTTGGTTTTAGACTGTTGTAGTTCTTCTGTTGAACACTTGTATGGGTTGATCACTATGGTATTCTTCTTTTGATAAAAGGGTAAGAACACTTTGTCGTATGCAGTTTCAAGCGGTTTGGCTTGTAATTCATCGCTAGCAAGCGATCCTTTAGTAGGACTTTTCCTTTGATTCAAGGAGAAGAAACTAGAGATCTTCTTTTGTCCTTTTTCTTTAGCTTCCTCAATTTTCCGTTTCTCTTCCTCTTTTCTTAATCTTTCTTCTTCCTTTTTCCGTTCTCTTTCTAATTTTTCTTCTTCTTTCTTGTGCTCTCTTTCTAATCTTTCTTCCTCCTTCTTGCGTTCTCGTTCTATCCGTTCTTCTTCCTTTTTACGTTCTCGTTCTATCCTTTCTTCTTCCTTTTTACGTTCTCTTTCTATTCTTTCCTCCTCCTTTTTACGTTCTCTTTCTAACCGTTCCTCTTCCTTTTTACGTTCTCTTTCAACTTTTTCTGCTTCCTTCTTACGATCTCTTTCGACCTTTTCTTCTTCTTTCTTCCGTTTCTTTTCGAGAACTTCATTTTCTCTCTGTTTTTGTTTATTAAGTCTCTCTTCCTCTTTCTTCTTTTCTTTTTCAACCTTTTCGAAGTCTTTCTGTTTTTGCTTTTCTAACTTATTAGCCACTAGATCTTCAAATTTTGGTTCAACATATTGAGATTCATTAGAAATACCTTGATGTTCATTGGTTTTGTCACTTTTCTTTTCTTTCTCCATTTTTTCCTTTTCCAACTCCTCTAATTCCTTTTGTCTTTGCTTTTCCTTCTTTTTGGCTATCAAAGCTTCGAAATTGGGTTCTGCCTCAACATCAATTACAATAGGTTCTGGATGAGAATGTATTTCTTCTCTAGCATCTGTTGACTCATCATCATCATTATCATTATCTATAGTTGTATCAGGACTTAAACAAGTCTTCTTTCTAGTTGGCAGATTTTCATCCTCCTTTCCATTTGTTTGATGATCCAATTTTCTCTTGTCAGCCCCTTGGAGCAAACTCTCTTTACCTGGAGTTATACCAGGAGAATTGCATTGAAGCATAACATCTATCGTTTGGTTCCCCATAGCTAATACAATTGTATAAATAAGGGTAGAGTTACAATTTCAAAATAGTTTTAGATTTTTAAACATCAACGCGTTACGCGATTTTCCTTTTTTTTTTTTTTTTTTTCTCTTAATAAATTACAATTCAAGATTTTACAATTCAAGATTTTACTATGATTTATCTATCTAAACTTTTATATTGACTACTCTACAATAATTTATAAATAATAAATATTATCCCTTTACCCATTCGAAAATATGCGTATAAAGTTCATTGATAATTAGGTATATCAAGGTGAAAAAAAGGAGTATTAGTAGGAACAGCAGCATGATAAGTATTATCTACCAAACCTAGTTCTAAATCGTTTTTGGTTGCAATATTAACATAATTAGTATTACTTATTAATCCTTCTTCACCATAAGTACCAAAACCAGAATTTAATAAAGCTCTGCGAATCCATGGAGATAATATTCCTGAAAAATGAATTTCAACTTCTCTGCCAGCATAATTATTAAGAGCTTTTCTTAAATCAACTAATGCTTGAGTACCAGTAATATCAGTTGAAGCCACAGAAGAGAAATCCAAATGAAGGATTCTTAATATAGGTCTATGATCTTCTTGGTCTTCAATATTATTCAGTTTTTTCATAAATGGAAGATTCCAATTTAATGGACCAGGATCATTCCAAGGTCTTGACATTTTATCGGTAGTACTATAAGGCTTTCCTCTTCTAGTTGTACGATGAACTTCATCTACAATTCTATCACATTGAAGGGAACAGTTTGGATAAGTGAAAGACTCAATTGGTTTAAATACTACGATTCCTGGTGGTGCTGGTTCCACATTTAAATCACTATTAAGGGTTCTTTTATTTAAAGGAACCCATCTAGTATGGAAGATTATTTCAGGATTCTTTTTCAATAAACTCTTTGTAGTTGAAGTTTCTTTGCCTAATTTGGATTTTTGAGCACCTTCATCACTATTAGAGTTATTGGATAACACCTGATGGATTTCAATATCAGCGGTTGATTGAGATGATTCATTATTTGATGATTCTTTGTCTTCTTTATTAATGGATTTCATGTCATCGTCTTCTATGGTTGGGTTGATTACTTCAGCCACTTTAATTCGACCCAAGAATTCACCTTTTGGAATAGCCACTCTAAACAATAATACAGCTGCTGAAGCGGCTATAGCAAAGTAAATACCATTTTCAATTGAAGAAAAAATAGTGATAAATACGGCAACAATAAAAATACCGGCATCAAGAGGGCTGACTTTCCAAAAATTCCAAGTGACTTTATAACTGGCAATCAAATCGGAGACAGCATGAATGATGACAGCTGATAAAGTGGCTTTTGGGATATAATAAAATGCTTCTGTTAAAGCATATAATGCTAAAATTACAACAGCTCCAGTGAAAATACCTGCTAAAGGAGTTTTAACTCCACATTTCGATTTTAAGGCTGATCTTGAAAATGAACCGGTTGCTGGATAAGCATTGAAAAAAGTCCCAATTAAGTTATTAACACCAATTGCTATTAATTCTTGATCAGGAACGATCTTATAGTCGTTGACTCTACCAAAAGATTTAGCAATGGCAATATGTTCCAATAATAAGATTATAGTTGATACAGGAATCTCGGATCCAATATGTTTCATAATTCCATTGGGTGGATGGAAAACCCCTACATGTCTAAACCCCGATGGAACTTGACCCAAAACAGTCAATGAACCTTTGAAATCTTCCTTTGAACCATCAAAGGCTTTCAATTCTGGGTGAATTATAGACCAAGAAATTAAGGTAGCAAATATTATCACTATAGCATTTCTTAATTGTTGGAAATAAAAGAACCATGTTTTGTATCTGGGCCATCTCTTTTGACCAAATTCACTGGCAAACTTCCATGCATATAAGATGAATAAACATACTAATCCAAAGGCAGCATCGATTTTAGTGTGTTTTAAATTTTTCAATGTATCAATAACAACCAAATAAGTTGGTTGACGACTATCTATAAGATTATTATAGCCCATTAGTCCAGCTACTTGACCAGTAACAATAGAAAATGCAGAACCTGTCATAAATCCCATGACAGCAGGAATAGAAATGAATTCTAAAATGAATCCAAGTCTTAAAACTCCTATAGCAGCCGCTATACCACCACAAATCAAAGCTAAATATGTGGCTATTTCTGGACCTGAAAATTCATCACCTGTTTTTTCTTGGACATTGGCTATAACTCTACCCACTTGCATAGACATCACCGCCACTGGACCAATACTAACATCTTTAGAAGTGGCAAAAAATGAATATATGAAAACCCCTACAAAGGATGAATATAACCCGTATTCTGGTGATAGCGTGGCTAATTGGGCATATGACATTGATTGCGGTACTAATACCACCCCGACAGTTACACCCGCTATTAGATCACTATAGGCCCATTTATAATTATAATGCAAAATCCATTTAAAAATTGGAAATAATTCTAGAAAATAATGCTGTGTTTTACCAACTGGATCATTGAATACTGATTTACCCCAATCGACAACAGTAACTGTTGGTTCAGTATATTCCGAAACTATTACATTTGATGAGTAATGATTATTTCTTTGGAGTTCATACTCATGATTCTGAGCATCATCACTATTAGATATAAAAGATGAATTTGAACCCGTCATTTTGTTTCAAAAAGTGGACCAGCTACTTTCTTTAAGACGTTTGTTTAAAACGGGAACTTCTTATGTATAAATGCAATTAAAACTTTTTTTTCTATTCTTTGCTGACAAACTGTGGTTGCTGAATAATTGCAAATTTCTTCAAAACTACACCACAATTGTACGTGGTCACGTGATACACTGTGGCGACCAAGAATATTTACTGGAATTTAGTAACTAATTAGGTTAAAATTACCTGACGGTTTATTGATGTGAATTACTTCAAGAAAAACAGTTTTGTTTTAGTAGATTCTTTATTATTAATAATGTTTAACTGTAGTTTCTGAATAACTTACCTCTGATTATCAAAAGTCATGTGGTTGGTTGCAATCTCATTTGGTTCATTCACTACCGTGTATTCTCAACCACACATTTTAAGCCATTTATCATCTTAAATTGATTTAAGTTTGATGAAGATAGTAGGGCTATGCTAATTAAAGCTTTTTAGATTGTGGAAAAACTTTGATTCTATTTCAATTTTTTATATTTTTGATTTTTTTATTTTTTTTTATTTTATTTCATTCTTTTTTTTTTTTTTTTTTTTTTTTTTTTT
>JAJMEC010000079.1:22538-98189 GCA_030573955.1 Yamadazyma triangularis | reverse complement strand
GCGGAGGAAGATAAAATTTACTTGATTGATTTCGAAAGGGTTGTTTTTGGAAATGAAGAAAATCCATATTCCCTTGAAAGGTATTTGAGCGCTTGCTTGGATAAAGTTAAAGACATAGGTTATGATTCTGACAATACATTCTAAGTAAAGTGGATTTAGACAGTTACCTAAAAGAGGTCCATAGACTTCTTCAAATTTCTTTTGTGGGATTTCAGCACTGTTAACAAGCACGGGACAAATACAAAAGACACTAATCCTTTCTATCTGGCTTTAATATGCTGAGAAAAGCGGCTTAACACCTGAAAAATCTGCTGAAAGGGTTGTTGGATATACCTACCGAGATGGGCAAAAAACCAACGGGAAACCTTTTAAAGATAAAGGTGAAGAGATTATTTATGCTTGATTCAGCTATCAAAATCATTCAATAGTCGAATTATTTAAATATAAGAATATAAATGTAAAAAACTGTTTTCATTTTAATTAATGTCACTGCCTTCCATATTTGGAAACTTGGAACACAGTGCGAATTGTTCTACTAAATTAACTAATAAAATGTGATAGTTGAAGGAGTGGATTATAATATAATTATCTTGCCACTATTTAAAAAGTCATCTTGTAAGAGAAATATCTTGATCTTTTAAGAGAGGCCATCTGAAACTTTATGGAAGACTTTGACGAAAAGTATGGATTATACCGAAGGAGAAAGAATATAGCTTGAGATAAGCTAAACATAGGTTAGTTCACATTTTCTTAGTTATATCGTGAAATGTTACTACATTTTGTTTTTTAGATTTACTATTAATACTCACATCGAGGGGTTCAATTAGTAAGTATATCAAGAGGAGAAATAGGAATATTTAATTTAAATGCACTTGTATGCAGATTCTAAGAAGTAAGAGCCTTAGGGTTTCCTAAATGAGTGCAACGCATAATCTGAAACACGGCCATAAAAAATATTACCACATCTTTAAGCATATGGATAATTTGAAACAGGGGTAATAAGGAGAAATTACCACATCTTGAGGTATATAAAGAGAAAAATAAGTACTCTTTTAAATCAGAAAAGATGGTTTTTGAATCAATGAATAAAAAGGATTTAGTAAAGGATTGCAGGGAGAAGGAGACAAATTTACAAAAGAAGGATGATGAAATTAAGCAACTTCGTCAACTGAAGGATGAAGACATAAGAAAGAAGGATGAAGCTTTTCAGGACCTTCGTCAACTGAAGGATGAAGACATAAGAAAGAAGGATGAGGCTTTTCAGGACCTTCGAAAACTGAAGGATGAAGACATAAGAAAGAAGGATGAGGCTTTTCAGGACCTTCGAAAACTGAAGGATGAAGACATAAGAAAGAAGGATGAGGCTTTTCAGGACCTTCGAAAACTGAAGGATGAAGACATAAGAAAGAAAGATGACGATTTAGAAGAAAAACGTAAAATCATTGGTGAGAGGGAAGGTTCGATTGAACAGTATAAAAAAACCACTTCCGAAAGAGAGATAAATCACTTTTTGAATATAATTCATGAATACCAAGAACATGAATCGGAGGTGTTGGATCAGGCAAATAGTAGTATTGAAGACTACAACAGCTTTTTTCATTATTGTTTTGATGTTAGTAATTCTAAAACTATTTTTAAAGGTAAAGCACTTCTTTGGAAACTTGGTGACTATGTTGCTGAAATGAAAGAAGCACCAATAGTCACAGAATTCTTTTGTAAGATTCCTACAAAGTACATTGGGTATATAGATAACACAAGAGTTATACTGAGACAATTATCTTCAAGGGAGTTTGGGTTTGATTTACAGGTCATTATTGACTTTGATTGGATGCATAAAATAATTCCCAAAATTAAAGCATGTACAGATCAAGCATTCTTGTTACAATGTGTATTGACAATTCATTCATCACCTCACGATGTAATAAAAGAAGCTGGGAACATTTGTGAAGCTATTAGCTCACAAATTTTCTTCGGTACATTGTTTAACGAGATAAAGCACTTTTTGGGTGAGCTTAATAAGAAGCTGCAACTAAAAATAACTCAAGAGGAAAAAATAAATCACGGTAGACCCGATGGAATCCTTTATGACAAGGAAAAAGCTTGCTTGGTTGTTGAAATGAAGTGCATGGAGTTGTTGCAGGAGCGTACAGGAACTGGTAATTTTGGGACAAGATTGAATGAAGATATTATGCAATTGACAAATTACATGATAGAGAAGGAATGCTCAAGAGGGATATTGAGTGACTCGTTCAGGTATATCTTAATAGAAATGGATTTTTCTGATGAGCAAGATCATACCAATCGTATTAAAGTAAAGTATAAGTACGTTGATGCACATAGTGTGAAGCCATCATTATTGGAGGTATTGTTGGGATTTATTCAGGAATCTATTGATGATGAGGAAAGTGGAAAGAAGGTAAATAAATTAAAGAGTAAGTATCCTGTCAAAGAGAAGCGTCCACACTCATCACCGGAAACTTCTCCAGCTAAGAAACCCAAAAGAACATTCATGGATCTTTTCCGTTTTGGTAAAGAATGGGTTGAGGGGAGTAGCAGTCAACAAGAAGAATCTTCTAGTTCGAGACCTACCACAGCAGAAAGTTATCAAGACTTTGCAAAATCAATACTTGGTCCAATAAATACATGGTTAACTTCAGTGGTAGAAGAACCACTTGTCAAGATACAATATGGGTCGGGAAATAAGCTATTTGGAGAAGAATATACAGATACAAAGATATTAAAAATTGAAGCTAAGTACTTTCAACAAATTCTTGAAACTGATATAGATCCAGAAGAAACTATTATAGTAAAGATTTACAATAGGAACGGCCACAATGATGAGGAAATTAATGAGACATATACAAGAGAAAGGGCATGTATTAATAGGATGTCAAGAGACCCCGAATACCACAATTGTTATTTGCAGCATTCAGAAGCGACGGTGTTAGCAACACCTAATGAATGGGGGTATGATATATATAAAGGAAAAGTGATCTTGAGTAAGTACATCAAGCAGGAAGATCCGAGTAGGTGGAGAATATCAAGAACGGAGCTAGAGACACAATTAGAGGTAATTCATAGAAACGGGATATTACATAATGATATAACGACATTCAACATATTGAAAGATGAAGAAAAAAGGGTAGTATATATAATGGATTTTTCATTGGCTAGTTTTAGAGAGGAGGAGGAGGAAGAAGAAGAGATTGAGAGGAAGATGAATAGAGACAAGGAAAGGTTGAGGTGGTTATGTGAGATGTTTAAGTGGGAGTAGGAGTAGGAGTGGGAGTAGGGATTAGTAAGATATAATAGTAATAAGGAATTGTGGTGAAGACAAGAGATTAGTGAAAATATTAGTTACACATTTACATTTATCACATTCATGATTTGATATAGAGAAAGAGATAGAGAAAGAGATAGAGAAAGAGATAGACAAAGAGATAGAGAAAGAGATAGAGAAAGAGAAGATAGTTATAAGATTAGGATGATATATAACTAGAAAAGGAATAAGATGAAATTGATGTTATAGATTATTGGTCATATAATAATAGTAGTGACAATTTTTACAGGTTGACGATATATACACCACGATACCAAGGGATGAAGAGTTAATAATGAAGGATGAAGGATGAAGGATGAATTTGGAACATTTGTGGAGAGCTTGAAAATAGTGTATCCTGTACCATTAATAGTCCTTAATATTAGCGACATTTAGAGTAATGATTATTGAAAAAGGAAGGGATTTTAGATATTGATTATTTCAAAAAGTGCATGTTCTATAAATTAAATGAATATTATTATGTTAACCTTTATATAGAATAGATTGAATAATATTCAGATACTTTTAATGCACTTTTTTAATATGAATAGATGATCAGTGCGACTTTTCAATTATTTATAGTGATTCATTCCATCTTACAATCTCATCATGGCTCTTCAGAAACAAAAACCTAAACCCGGAAATGGAAGTGCAGGTCCTTTTAACGCCACTGGAAAACCTTCCACAACATCTAAAAAAACTGATGATGGTGAATTTATGAAAGAGTTGGTTGATAGTGGAAGAGCCAACTGGAAGAAAGCTCCTCAAGCGGTTAGACAAAGATATAGAGGAATATATCTTATTATGTTTTCTATTCCTATTTTAACATTAACCACATTTGAAATGATGAAACGATTAGAAGGAAAGTCAACCAAAAAGGTTCAACAGGGAGAGATTTTAGATAATAGAGAAGTCCGCAAATTCGATGAGGTAGAAAAATGGAAAGTTGAAAAGAATAGTTTTATGTACAAGCTATTTGGAAGAGATTTCTTTCTTGATGGTTTTACCAGTAAAACTATGAAAAGATCGAATGATGATGAGACTAAATGAGGCTAAATGAGACTAAATGAGTGGATTATTTCCACGCTGGTTTGAGGTTTGTTAGTGGTTGTAATAGATGCTCATCGTCGAATCTGGAACCTATGGATGATGTAGGTCTATCGGGGGAAGTGGAACTGTACGATGGAGATGATTGGGGGTATGATAGGTTAGGAGTGTTTCCTAAGTTAAGTGGCGGAGATGTGAAATTCAATGATGATGACGATAAACGAGATGATGATACTCTAGAAGATGTTTGTCTTGCCGATGATGTTTGTCTTGCCGAGGACATTTGTCTTGCAGAAGACGTTTGTCTTGCCGAAGAATGTATTGAAGTGGGAGTGGTTCTTCTTGGTTTTACAAAAATATCATCATCTAAATTGTCATTATCTCTTCTTGGGGTTGGTGATCGGTTGGGATTATTACGAAGCTTTCTGAAAGTTATAGGTGATTCCAATCTTTGTTTGATAGGACTTAATTGTGGTGAACTGAAAATCGGATGATTAGCACCAATGGTGGGGATTTTACAAGAAGTCTCTGAATGCTTCTTTTTAAGTATTGGTAAATTCATCTTCATATAATCTAAACGGATTTTAGGAATTTTACATTTGAAATCGGATTTTGGAGTTTTCAACCTTTTCCAATCTACATTTCTAGATCCTTTCCGAGGAGTTTTAGGATTAACCAATGTTTCTTCATCGTCATCATCATCATTAATGGCCAACTTTTTAAATTCATGTAATAAATTAGGTCGATTCAGACTTACTGGAGTATCTTTTATCCTATCAGTTTTATGAATACTTAATGGGACTTGTGATGATTCTACATTAATACCTAAATCAATCCCAAGACCCACTTCTTCATTATCTTTTATTATAGCTGAAGCCAGTGACATTCGTTTAGAATTCATAGGTTTTATTATTGGTTGTCGGCGATTATATGGTTCTGATACTGTCCGTTTATAAGGAGATGCCAGTCTTGATTTCAGAGGAGATCTTTTGGTTTGGAAACTTCTTAAACCATGAAATTCATGAGAATAATCAGAAATATCTTCCCATTGAGTTCTATTCAAGGAAAAAGTATCATTTAACCTATCCCATTTGGGTAATAATGACTCGTTGAAAAGATTAACTCCTTCAGGATCACTGAAAATTGATTGTGATGCTGCCTTTTTAAGAATACTTATGGTATTAGAACATATTCGATAGTTTTCACCGATATTTTGGGTTATTTCTTGATTAGGCAGTTGGGATAAATCTTGTAGTAATGAATCAATTCTGACAATGACCTGTGTAACTAAATAGTGGAATAGATCTCGCCATTTGGAATCAATAACTTCAAATTTGAATCGATTAATATCTTGGAATAAATAATTCCATTTATTCAATAAATCATTATAATTGTTTTCTAGAACAGTAACCGAGCTTACAAATAAGGATTTCGTTGCCGATTTAAACTCTTCAAGTCGTAAGGGTAAAAATTCAATAGAAATCTTTAACGGTTGAATTTTACTTTCTAATTTCAAAAATTCGTTATATAGGGATTGATCATTATCATTAAATGTGGGGAGAGTAATTGAACCTGACATAGGACCAAGTTTCATCTTGGAAAGAATCATAGGTAAATTATATTGAGGAGTAGATAGTCTTTTATCCTTTAAATCAAAGAATATAGTAAGACATGAATCAATCTCAGCATTAAGGGAAGTAATGGTAGTATTATTTAAGTCATTAAATAGAATCGATAAATCGATTTTAGTCTTGAAAGTGATTAAACATTTGTTTACTTCAAACAAAAGATCACTGATCTCTTCTAGTTTATTTAACAAATGATTGAATTGTAAATGTTTAGCATTCTCTGGTAGATCAATAATGGCTAAAAGTTTGGATATAATGGTATCAATACTACTAACATTTCTGAACAAGTTATAGAATGCACCATGACCTTCTAAATGCCAGGAAATATCATCATTACTCCCCATAGTGGAAGATTGGATTTGTTTAAACACAGAATGAACCTCTTTCAAGTACAATCCCATATCATCCACAGTTTTATTAATTTTGATAAAGTCATGAGGCAGTAATGGTGATGAATTATTCTGAGGAAGTTGTACCAACTCATCAAAAAGGGAAAACTGGGGAGCGGTACTTATGATTTCGGATAGTAGTACTTCATTCATATTTATTCATAGTTGATGGAGTAGGAAGAATGACAAGACAAAATGGGACAAAACAGGACAAATAACAATACAAAACTAAGAACAATACGATTAATAACAAAAAAACTAATAACACAATACAGAAAGAAAACTCAAATATCTTTAAAAACCCGGAATCACTCGCCTTTATATACAATAAAGATCAATGACTATAACTTTAATGATGGTTTTTGTTTTGTTTCAGGTTTAGCCGCGAACACCAAATCTGAAACAAATCCCTCCCTCACTCTGTGACACTCCTCTCCTGCACACAACACAAAGGTTCTCAAAAACTCTTCGAGATGAGATGATTTAAAACTTCATCATCTACAGTTTATCCACAATTATCAATGCCAAAAGCAAGCAAAAAGAAGTTTAGTACGGCGCCAAATCCTACAGGGGGAAAAGTGGCAGCCCAACAGCACTTAAACTCCGTGTTTAAGTTCAATACTGATATGGGACAACACATATTGAAGAATCCATTGGTAGCTCAGGGGATTGTTGATAAAGCAGGTTTAAAGCCTAGTGATACGGTGTTGGAAGTTGGTCCTGGTACGGGGAACTTAACGGTGAGGATATTGGAACAAGCCAGAAAAGTTTATGCTGTCGAAATGGATCCCAGAATGGCAGCAGAATTGACTAAAAGAGTTCATGGAACCGCCAATGAAAAGAAATTAGATATCTTATTAGGGGATTTAATAAAGACCGATTTACCCTACTTTGATGTTTGTATTTCCAACACGCCATATCAGATTTCATCACCATTAGTGTTTAAGCTTTTAAATCAACCAAAACCTCCAAGAGTATCAATATTAATGTTTCAAAGAGAGTTTGCTCTTCGATTATTAGCAAGACCTGGTGATAGTCTTTATTGTAGATTATCGGCTAATGTTCAAATGTGGGCTAATGTGACACATATAATGAAAGTGGGGAAGAATAATTTCCGGCCTCCACCACAAGTGGAATCATCAGTAGTAAGAATAGAGATTAAGAATCCTAGACCTAATATTGACTTCAATGAATGGGATGGATTATTACGGATTTGTTTTGTAAGAAAGAATAAAACTATAGCTGCAGGGTTTAAATCAAATAATGTTATTGATATTCTAGAAAAGAATTACAAGACATATTTGGCTACTAATAATAATAATGAAGATGCCATGATGATAGATGCTAAGGCATCATTTACTGATGTTGTTAAACAGAAAATTGATACTGTTTTAACTGAAACTGGGTTTTCTGATAAAAGAGCTGCCAAGTTAGATCAAACGGATTTTCTTAAGTTGTTGTATGGATTTCATCAAGTGGGGATTCATTTTGCATGATTGTATAATAGTGGTTAGTGGTGTAGTTTTGATATAAGTGATGTAGATATTGATATAAACGATACTGTTATTGAATAAATGGTGTAGTTATTGATATAATGATGTAGTTATTGATATAAATGATACAAGTATTGTTATAAACGATACAGTTATTAATATAAATGATACAGTTAGCGATATAAATGTTTCAGTTAATGATATAAATAACATACAATACTTATTAATAAATCTATTAATCTAATTATTGATACTTTGTTTCTGTAAATATTCATACTTATATTACCTTATATCACCTCTATAAGTGTCACCTCTACACCATCACTACCTCCTCTTAGTTGGCTTGGTATTATCCTTCTCAACTACTTCTCCAACACCTCCCAACTCTTCTAAGTGATCTTCTGCTACACTAACTTGTTCTCTTCTTTCCCAGAATCTATCTTCACAAAGATCAAATGCTGCTTTCTTTAAATGTTTCCCTCTAGCGTCTCTATTACTTGAAATAGACCACTCTAAGAAATTGGCTCCGGCCCGGACGTAGAATGATCTCAATGTTTCAAATGGTTTAGGATGAGGCAACCAAGGTCTTGGATCAGGGAACTCTTCTTGTTCAGGTTCAGGTTCTTCTTCTTCCTCTTCTTCAGGTTCTTCTTCCTCTTGTTCTTCACCATTCTCATCTTTTTCATCATCTTCTTCATCCTCTTCTTCATCCTCTTCTTCATCTCCACTTTCTCCTTCTTCATCAGAATCAACATGTGGTTCTTCTAATTCCGACAAGTCTTCCCAAAACACTTTAACTCCGTCAAGCTTACTCAAGTTAATAGCATAAAATGAATCCAAACAAAACTCCTGATCTCCCCGTTCAAAGATCCCACCAAAAATATAATAATAGTCATCTACTACACACGTAGCTGCATTGAACCGAGGATGTGGTAATTGGTTCATTACGGGATACTCTACACTTTCATCTTTTTCTTCCAATTCTTCTTGGTGTCTTAATTTATCAATCTGGGACATTTCTCCGTCAGCTTGGGATTGTTCATCATCATCATCATCATTATCATTTAACTTGGCTTTGGTTAAAATGGAATTAAGAATGTCTTCTAAATCATCATCACGAGACTTATCTTTAGCTTGAACTTGTTTCTTAGCTCTTTGTGGCTTCAATGACAAATTGTACCATCTATTGGTTTCTAATTGATAAGAATATAGATTATTATAGAACTCAGAATCAATTTGTTCTTCATTTTCTTCAATATCATAAACTCCTCCAAACATAATACCTCTATTCTTATGATAGGTTAAAGAACACCCCACTCTTGGTGAAGGATTAAACCCTTGTTTACGACGTCTTTCAAACCGAATAGCTTTGGGATCAGATTTCATTTTAAGCGTCCAAATATCAGTTAAAACTTTACCTTTTTGTAACCCTTTACGAGCTTTTACTTTACAATAACCTCCATAAATCACCACTCCATCACCACAGGGGATCATAGAGTGTCCTGAACGTGCATCAGGAATAATGTGATTGGGTGGGAACTCTACTTGTATCCATTTGTAGCTGCTTATGTCAAATAACCATACATCGTTTAAATAAGTAGTGGTAGCCCCTAAATCTCTAAACCCACCAAACATAACGATGTAATTTTTCCACACCGCTAACCGGTGACCAGAACGGGCTGAAGGACCTTTCTTTTGGTCCACTTTGGTCCATTCTTTGGTATCAGAATCAAGAATCCACGTATCCCCATAATGATAGAATGTTGTTTGTTTTGGCGACGAAAACTCTCCTCCAAACATAAGAACTACTCCTGAAGGATGTGCACACATGGAATGTGATGACCTTGGAAGTGGAGCATTCTTAGAACTGATTTTCCTCCAGATATCGTTATCAATGGAATAGGAATATAAATCATTATAGAAATGAGATAATGAGTTCTCTGTGTGTTCACCACCAAATAAAAGCAATTCCCGTTTCCCAGTAGTTGCATTTGCAACCATTGAAGGATTTAACCGTTTACTTGGTCTTTTACATACATCAATATTGATAGCTTCAAAAGCTTCTTGTTCTTTAGCGTATTGTTCTAAGATATCATCAACATTTTGATCTTCTTCCACATCACCGGATTTTTTAGCGATTTTTTTAGTTTTAGAATCAGCTTTTCCTTGATTTTTCTTTTGTTTTTCAGCGGCTCTAGCTTTTTTAGAGTCTTTAGACTTTTTATCTTTCTTAGCCATGGAGATTGAAGAGATTGATTGAAGATGTAACCTGTAAATGGTGAAAAATTTGTAGAGTGCGATGGTGTTGCAGCCATTGTAGCTTAAGCTGGATATAAACTGTAATATTACTGTAGCTTAAGTAGTACTAAGTAGAGATAAAGTTACAGGTAAAGTAGTTTAAAAGTGTAGTTTAAGTAGAGGAGAAGTAGAGGAGAAGTAGGGTGAAAGTGCAGTTTAAGAAGAGCAAAAGTAGAGTAAAAGTACAGTTTAAGTAGAGAGAAAGTACAGTTTAAGTACACTTAAAGTACACTTAAAGTGCAGTTTAAGTATAGTAAAAATACAGTTTAACTACATTAAATGCACTTAAAGTACATTAAAAGTACAGTAAAAGTACAGTAAAAGTACAGTAAAAGTACAGCTTAAGCTGGTTAGAGTAGTTAGCTTAAACGCATTACTTGTGTTATACATTATGCTTATTATTATACAGAACTCACACAGAGATGGTCTTCCAAATGTTTAATCCGTCACTTCCTGTAGACACTAAACATCCTGGAATTTGTTTGTGCCATCTAACATCTTTAACATGTCTTTGCCAATGAACAAATAACAATTGAGGAGGAATATCATATAATTCCCGAGATTCTTTTTGTTGATTAGTGATTTCTTCATCATCAGCTTCCACAGCTAAATCCCATAATGTAACAGTATTATCTTCAGAAGATACCGAAATCACTGATTCATCCAATGGATTAAAAGCTATTGATGTTATTGGAGCTTTATGGAAATCATAATGAGCTACTGGTGAAGGAGTAGTTGGACCAGTGAAGTTTCTTAAATCCCAAACTCCCCAGGTTCCATCATCATGTCCTGATGCAAGCAAATAACTTAACTTTTCTGACCATGAAATGACATTAACATCGGATTTTGATGCGGCTACTGAAAGTGCTGGTTTGTGTTGTTTGGATCTAGTATCCCAAATCCGAACATATCCATCACATCCTGCTGTGGCAAACACTGTTTGTTCACCAGTAGACCATTGAATATCTTCAATAGAAGCTTCAGATGCTGTGAATGCAGTTTTATCAGTAACCCAATTACTTGTAGTTCTATTAGTTAAATGGATTCTTCCACTACAATCACCGGTTAAAAGAGACCCGGTTTTAATCAATGGTGACCAATCTAATCCATACCCTTCAACATTACCATGGTTTCTGATAGTATGTAATGGTCTTTTGGCCGTTTTAGGAATCATATATCCTGGAGTATCAAATGCTTTATTTTGTGCCAGTAAGTCATAGATCAATACTTCACCATTTTCTTCCATTAAAGCCGTTAAATACTCTCCTGTTTCTCCAGCATGAGGTGATACTCTGATTCTATTAGTAGTACTCTTTAATGGTACCGTTTCACTGTCCATGATGGGATCTGAGTCATTATCATCTTCTTCTTCCTCATCGTTATCTTCATCATCACTTTCATCTTTTTCCAACGTCTTCGCCAATGACGAGAGCTTCATGGTTATTAATTCATTATCTTTAGGTTTAGATGCTTGCGTAGCCGTAGTTAAGTACACTGAAGCAGGATAACTTCTTCTTTCATTACCTAAGGAATCTGGCATTATGTCTAGAGTCAAACAAGACCATGGTAAGTTAACATTGTGAAGCATTTCATACACACTGGGATCGGCTTCTAACATTTCATCTGGTCCTAAAGGTTTGGATTTATGAGGTAAATAGATCTCTGGTTCCTTTTGTTCTTGTTGTTGATCGTTTCTTTCAAGTTCCTCAATTTTCCCATTGGCGGCTTCTTCATCCATTTCTTCGTCACCTTCTTCATTATCTTCATCCAATTCCACAATCCCTTCATCACTTTCAAAGTCGTCTCCATATGGGTCTTCAAACTCTCCCATATCGTGGTCATTTTCTTCTTCCACTTTGGTGTTGGTGGAGCCGGAATCAGCACCACGTTTCAAGGCATTCCCGCCTCCATTTTGGCCATTTAAATCATCAGAAGCTGAGCGTTTCGACATTCTTTCTGGTAAAAATACTAACAACAATGTTATAGATCTTTTGAAAAATTTTTGTGATGAGGAATGAAAGATGAGGGCCGTGCCCGTACCATAACACTCCCGCGCGCCTATTTAATGATATATCAATAGTTTTACAGCTATAAATACTATGGAAAGGAAGGCTTTTCTTGATCAAGAACCTCCTCCTGGTTATGTTGCTGGTGTAGGAAGAGGGGCCACGGGGTTTGTGACGTCGGCCGACACCGGAGCCGTAAAAAACGCCGGATTTGAGCCGCTGGATGACGAAAACGAAGGTGGTGAGGATGAGGGACAACTATCACTTCGAGGACTGAATGGTAAAGATGACGAAGAAGCCGATAATGTTTATGAAGAAATAGAGAAGCGATTACAAAAAAGGTCAAAGAAGCAAGAAGTTGCACAAACAGAAAGTGAACCCAAGGAAATCGAGAACCAATTCAATGATCTTAAGCGAGCATTAGTTAATGTTAGTGATGACCAATGGGCTAATTTACCTGAAGCAGCCGATTTAACAAGAAGAAATAAACGAATAAAGTTGTTTGAGCAACTGACACAGAGAACGTATGCTACACCTGACAATATTATGGCGTCTATTGGAGGAACTGGGTTCAGTAAGGGAGGTAATTCTGATATAGAGGCTATTTCTGAAGCTAAAGAGAGGATATTAGGAAGCCAATTGGATTCTCTTATTCCTAAGAACCCTGATTCTCAACAGGAGGCTTCAGAGCTTATTGTGGAAGATGTAGATGCTGATGATCGAATTGCGGATATTCAAAAGAATAGAGCCATTCTTCTGTCATTACGGAAAACTGAGCCCAATAAACCTAATTCTTGGATAGCTTCTGCTAATCTTGAAGTTCAGGCTAAAAAGTATGGAGCTGCAAAAAGAATAATCTCCGAAGGATGTAGAAGAATCCCAAAAAGTCCTCAAGTATGGTTGGAAAGCATAAAGATTCATCGTAATACTAATGAAGGAACTCGACTTTGTAAAGTTATTGTCACTGAAGCGTTGAGGTACAATAGTACATCAGTTGAATTGTGGCTTGTTGCATGTGACTTGGAGAATAGTTCTGATGTCGTTGCTCAAAGAAGAGTTCTCATGAAAGGTATTGAGTTCAATCCTAATGACTTTAAGTTATGGAAAAGATTGATCGCCATTCAAGACAGTGAAGAAGATCAAAAGAAACTCCTTACTAAGGTGGTAGAGATTATTCCTCATGAATGGGCATTCTGGAACCATTTGATTCAACTTTCTGAATATTCTGAAGCCAAATCGTTATTGAATAGAGCCAGAAAAGAATTAAGTTCTAACCCCAACGTGTGGATCACGGCATTAAAATTGGAAGAAAATAATAATAATGCCGTTGAGACGTCTAAATTATCGAAAATGTTGGAAAAAGGATTAAAGCAGTTAAAACTCGATGGTGCTGAACCTATTTCTAGACAACAATGGTTGGATGATGCTACAGTAGCTGAAAAAGACGGCCTATTAAAGACATGTAAAGCTATTGTTGACAATACCATTGACATAGATATTCCTCTAGATCAAGATGATCTCCTGGTATACATTTCTGAAGCTACTCATTATATTCTGTTAGGGTCTTCTATGACAGCAAACTACATATACCACCATGCTATTAACAAATATCCTCATGACATTGACACTTGGATGAAACTTTTCCTGGCATTTAGGCTGTCAAAACTGACTTCTTTTGAAGATATTGCTTCTTATTACAGCAAAGCTATAAGATTAAATCCTGCTGAGGAAATATTTTATCTCATGTACGCTAAAGACCAATGGCTAATGAATAATGATGTAGCGGGATCCCGAGAAACTTTACTGGATGCTTTAGATCATTTACCGGAAAGTGAAGATATTTGGTATGCCAGAGTTAAGCTAGAACTCAAAAATCATAACTATGATCAAGCAGAAGCCTATTCCAAACTTATGCTTGAAAAGATTCCAACAGTTTCCCCTCGAGTCTGGTATAAACATATTCATCTTCAAAGATTCATGCATAAGGTTATAAAACCTATTCCGGATTATAAACAGCACATACTTTCTCTTATAGAACGGGGATTACAGAATTTCCCCGAATCAGACAAATTGTATCTTCAAAAAGGACAAATTCTTTTGGATGATTTGGAAGACAACGAAGGGGCCAGAACTGCTTTCAATGAGGGAACAATCAAAATTCCTAATTCAGTTACTCTTTGGATACATTTAGCCCGAATCGAGGAATCAAAGTTCAATGTTATAATTCGAGCCAGATCGATTATGGATAAGGCAATATTTAAAAACCCCAAAAGTGATAAACTTTGGGAAGAGAAAATAAAACTCGAAAGAAGAAATAATGATTTAATAGCGGCTCGTCAATTGACCAATAAGGCTTTAAAATCGTTCAAGAACTCTCCTTTAATCTGGATTCAATATTTATCGTTAATTCCAAAGATGAATCATAAAAAGAATGCCTTTTTGGATTGTTTAAAGAGTACAGATAATTCTCCTTTAATTCTTCTAAACATCGGAATCTTGTTTTGGATAGACACTAAGATCCCTAAAGCTAAGGCTTGGTTTGAGAGAGCTTTGCTTAGTGACGATACCAATGGTGATATTTGGAGTTGGTATTATAACTTCACGAAACATATCGGAGTTGAAGAAGATGTCCAAAAGTTTGAACAACTGTTTTTACAAAAGTATGAAGATATAAACAAAGGAGAGATGTGGAACTCAATAGCCAAAGAAGTTAAGCATTTAAATACACCACCATTAGAAATCCTTCAACTTGTATCACAGTCATTAGATACTAAACAATTGTAGTATTATTGTACATTAAAAATTAATAGATCTATTAAGGTCTAACATTAAGACCTAACATTAAGATCTAGTATTCATAGACCTAACTTTGTAATACATATTTTTTATAAAGATTAATATTCAAAGCACTTAAAATACATGGGACTTGGTCATCACTATTGGACCATTCTTGGACCAAATCTTGACAGAAACATTTGAATTCATAGTTCCCATAAGCTCTCAATGACTTTGTAGACAAATCTAGAATGATATATGAATTACTCAAATCATCTTTGTTAGAAGTATATTGACTTACTAATTTAATCTTCGAGCTTAATTCGTTAGGATTCATGGAGCTATCAAGGAATTCTATTGTAAACCCAAAGAACTTGGAAATGGTTGAAAGGATACTTTTAGCTTTCTTGGTGAAGTTTTCCTTCAATCTTCCATTACGTTTAATTAATTCGTCAATTTTCAGTTGTAAATGAGTTTTGTCAATTTCTTGTCTTTCAAATACTGATCTGGGTATAGTTTCAATGGTTTCATTATTATGAGAAAGTTTTTGAATTAGATCATAGTTTTCTTGCTTTAATGCATCTAAAGCTTTTTGTTTGACGATTTGATCATTTACAAATGGATTAGATTTCAATTGTAGTACTCTTAAGTCTTCCTTTTTAGTTTCTATGGTATTGAATTTGTTGACTTTAGTCTCTAGTAGATCAATGGTATTGTTTAAATCTTTTATTGTAGCTAAAAGTTTGATATTTTCATTCTCCAAATTGGAATTTTCGATTTGGGATTTCCTAAATTCGTTATCAACACGAGGTCTCTTGTTTCCTATGGTGGTGACATTAGTTTCAGCTTCAGGTTTAGTTTTATAATCTTCAAGCTGCTTCAGTAAAAGTGATATTTCTGATCTATAGTCATCAACTAACTTTTCTAAATTAGATAAATACTCATCAGTAGATTTAGCAACAGCTTCTTTTTGATTCTGTAAACTAACTTCTTCCATTTTTTTCACCAGTTGACGTAAGAACTCAATTTCTTTACTATTAAGATTCTTTTGACGTTCTAATTTTTCAACCATTTGCTGGTAGTCAGATACTTTTAGTTCCAAAGACTGACATTTGGGTAACCATTCAGTTTCAATTTGAGATTCAAGAGAAAGCTTTTCATTCTGATAATTGTTATGAAGGATCTTGAGTGAGTCATACTTATCCTGTAATACAAAGTTATGATGTTGGATATGCTCATAATCCTTTAAGAATGCCCTAATATCAATATCATCAGAAGTTTCTGACTTGAAATTCTTGTTCAACACAGAAAAAATATCTTGTACCAGGTTCTCCAACTCGATTTTTTCAATTTCCAACTTGGAATACTTTTCATTAATATGCTCCAATTGTTGAAGTTGATTGGTTAACGACATGTTTTTCTGTTTAAGTAATTCATTAGATGTCTTGTTTTGAAGAAGTTTATCCAATTTGATCTGCAATTGATTATTAGTTTTTTGAAGCCCTTGGTTCTTGAGATGTAAATTTTCATTAAACTTGGACAAGTCATTGGTGTCTATTTTGGAATATTCGTCTAATCGCTTAATTAAGTCATCGTTGTAAGATAATAGCTTTTCGTTATCAGACTCAAGACTAGCAATCCGTTCATCTAACTGATCATTCACTTCATTACTGTACGACAAATCGGCTCTAAGTTTCTGTACATCTTGTCCAAGGCTGAAATTGTCTTCCTTAACATCAGCCACCTCATCCACCAACTGCTGGTTCTCTTTCATTAGCTTTCTATTCTGAGACTCTAAGTGCTTTAGTTTCCCCGATGACGTATCATGATCATTAGTATATTTTGACAGCAACTGATCCTTCTCCTTAACTGCATAGGTCAAGTTACTCTCTAATCTTTCAATACGATGGTTTTTCTCCTCAAGCATAGACTCATAGCGATTCACCATAGACGTTTGACTTTGTTTCACAAGGTCTTTTTCCGCCTTCAGACAACTTAATTGATACTGAAGATTAGAAATCACTTGTCTTAGGTTAACCTCGGTTCCATCTTCGATTTGTTTTGGCCGTTCAAGGAACGGAGAAGACCCTAAATCAGACATCACCAAAACCAATGATAGTGATAATAATGAACGCTATAACCATCACACGCGCGGATTTTAGCGCCGACTTCAGGTGTTAGTAACATGTCGAAAGTGTAAGTAAAGTAGAGAAATGGGCCATAAAAACAAAGAAATAACACATTGTTGAGGCGGGGGGGATAGTGCACAAACAGAAATACTAACAAATTTAGACCTAGAAACTTTAAACTCTTGGAAGAGTTGGAAAAAGGAGAGAAAGGATTGAGTGCAGAATCGATTTCTTACGGATTAAGCAATCAAGATGATATTTCAATGACAGAATGGAATGGAACCATTTTGGGACCTCCACATTCCAACCATGAAAATAGAATTTATTCATTAATGATAGTATGTGGAGAAAGTTATCCCGATGTGCCACCACAAGTGAAGTTTGTGTCTAAGATCAATTTACCCTGTGTCGACGAACAAGGACATGTTGTAGTAGACAAGTTTGATACTTTGAAAGCGTGGAAAAGAACGTATTCTATGGAAACGATTTTATTGGAGCTTAGAAAGGCTATGGCGGCACCAGCCAATAAGAAGTTAGTGCAACCACCTGAGGGGAGTACCTATTAGGGAGAGGGTGATAGCAGCAGTAGTTATATAATTGGCTACATTATTAGCTACATAGTTAGGTACTTAGGTAGCTACATAGGTAAGTACACAACTTAATACATGACAAGTAAGATAAGATTAAGAAGAGCTTATGATGTAATAGGTAAATATCTCGTATCATTAATCTATATTTAGTTCATAATCTATTTGATTGTATAAGATTGAGAAGTGGTGATTGTATTGAAGATTGTATTGATCATATTGATCATTATTGATGCTTCTTCTCGATGACTATGTTTTCATTTCTTTAAACCCTCAAGCCGTCTTCTCCCTACTCCTTTTCCTACCCCTTCTTCTTCTCCTTCTCCTACTCCTACTCCTTCTCCTCAAACATCCCCTTCAATTCCTTATCGGCTTTGAGAAACTCACTTACAACACTATCATACTTCTCCGTCCACAACTCATTATTTGTCATCTCATCTGTAACCTCTATATTAACCCATTTATCTTGAGTAACCTTCTCTCCCCTAGTTATCCGCGTTTGTGGTATAAGACATCTTTGAAACTCTCTTTTGAATGGAAGACATATTACCTGAGGAACATGACTAGGATACTTGATTTTAAACGTACACTCGTGTTGAGTTATAGACATTTTCTTACATTTGTACTTTTCTGGGTTAAGAAGCTGTTGTTTGTACCTGCTGGAAACATCAAATTGGGAGTAAACCGGTGTTGGAGGAGCCATAATAGTGATGATGATGAGAGCTGCGAAGTGTGGAGGGTTTGAGAAGTGGGAAATAGTTTTGAATTATTTTGTGATAATTTGTGATAATTATTTTGTGATAATTATTTTGTGATAATTATTTTGGGATAATTATTTTGTGATAATTGTTTAAAGAAATGATATAGCGCTAAAATGTGTTTTTCTACAAATGATAATTGACAAGTTATTTATTGATGATTGAGAATAGGTGGTTTGACGAGTTATTGATAATTGATGAGTTATATTGATAATTGATGAGTTATTGATAATTGATGAGTTATCTATCACTTGACACTGTGATATTGATAATTGTCAAATAGTATTGATACTCCCCTTTAAAGTGTACATTACCAATACACTTACTCACCTAACACCTCACATTGATCCCCTTTCTCTTTTCACTCTCTCTAATCTCAAACATCACTTGAGTAGCCGCTAAAAGAACCAACAGTGAAGTTACAAAGAATATAATTCCACTAGAAGTACTGAAAATTTCTTTCAAGAAATTAATCGTTCCATCTTTACCCAAACAAAATCCAAACAAATTGGCTATCATCATGAACCAAATGTTACAAATGGCTCCTAAACTGCATAAATATGTATACCATGGCTCATTTTCATACCGCTTAAAGTACATAGTAGCCAAAAGCTCCGGCATCAAAAACAACACAATAAGCCATCCCCAAAGCAACAATTTCAACTCAATATCATGCCAAATAGCAACAAAACTAAACACACATAAACTGTTAACCACTCGGGATCTTCCTCCTCCTCCTAAAGGAACATAAATGTACCGAACAACCCATCTATTAAAAGATCTATGCCAAGCTCTCCAGAATGCTAAAGCCGAATAGTTATTATCCATACACCGAATCATATTCTCTGGAGGGTCGATACCATCAATTAATGCCCATAATCGAAACATTCTCCAAGGAATCAATAATTTCAACCAAATAATGTTCAAGTTAAACAATCCAATCATTGACATTTGGAATGGTGTATTACCGGTCCAAGCATGTGTTTTGGAAACGGCCACCACATACATAAAGTGAAGCAAGAACTCCATCACCAACACACAAAATAAAAACCGTAATCCATAGATAAATGTTCTCTTGTAGTTTTTGACTGAAGGTAAAGTTTCATAGTCTGTCTGATACATGTAATCGTTGAATGTCACTATTGGACCAGCAATAAATAACGGAGTGTATGTGATGTAAGCAATGTAATTGAAGGCATTATAGTCTTCTATAGGAATGGGTGCTACCAATCTTTGTCTATCGTCAAGACCTGACAATTGAAGTTTTTCGGTGGTATCAGAAAGAGGAATATCTTTTTTATTATTGTGCAAAGCATTGACTTTTTCCAAGTAATCAAAGTTAAATGAGAGCATTTTCAACAAATTGAAATTGAAAAATACATCCCATCGTTCAATGATTCCCTTAAATCCATAGTCAATGAATGCTACCCCCCACTTAAAATTCCAGTATTTATCATTTAAAAACAACGCCAAAAGCCCATACCCCCAAGTCAATCCAAGGGCCAATTTCTTGTTGGAAATGTACCTTCCAAGAGCATAATTTATAGCCAAATGAAGCAATATTTTCAAGCAATTGAACCCATGAACACCAAAAAGAAATATTAATCCAAAGCCAAAGTCAAAATAACTCCGTTTCTTCAAATTGAGCCCAGAAGTAACTAATTTCCGAAGGGTTACGTGAGCAAACATCAATACACAAAGTAAGAGGAAATTGTCTCTGAAAAATCGATATTGTTGGTCAGAATTGTCAACTTTACGACCAAACATCCATCCTTGACTTAATAATCTAGCAAACCGAGGGTAATTGGGATTGGTTTCATTAGAGGCATCCATAGCCGTCTTATAAAGCAAAGGAACAAACACAATAAATACTGCCAGATATATCTTAAATTCCAACGTCGACCATTTTGATTTTCCAGCTTTTTGTTTAATTGATTCTCTTTTGGAAAGATCTGCAGGCGGGAAAAGCCGGGTATCCAAAGTTTCCAACGTGAAGAAGGAAATGATATCGTCAAGGACCTTCATACGCGTTGTGTTAGAGGAATGTGAGAAATGAGAGATAAGTGACAAAGAAATGAGAATGAGAAGTGAGAAATGAGAAGAGCCACAAAAACCTCAAATCCACAACACTTCTCAAATCCACAAAAACACTTTTCAAATCCACAAAAACACTTCATGAAAGACGATATCCACCGAAGACCAAACCCTAAAGGATGGACTCCACCACGAGCTCCTTACAACCCCTATGATCCTAATGACGTCAGACCAGCAGAAGGATACCCTTCAGAATACAATATCCCCGGAAATGCCCCTTCTGGGTTCTCCTCTGTTCCTAAGAGCCCCACTCAGTACAAAAAAATCAACGACACCATGAAGCGGTTAAACTATACTCCCAGACCAGCTAGTGAACTTTATCCAGGACAGTACAAAGTGTTGCGGAAAATAGACACCAATAAGAGACTTAACACAGGATCACAATTGTTCGCAACGGTTATAGGAGGAGGCATTATTGTCTATGGAATGTTCTTCCATAGATGGAACGATGGGTATGAAAATGTGACATCAGACTTTTATAGAGCCCGATTGAGAGTTAAGGAAAAGATCCTGAGCCTTTCAGATATTGAGTACTCGGATCTTTATTATCCAAAGGGAACCAACATCACAGTGAAGAACGTGCGAGATACCGATTACATTCCTGAGAATATAAGAAAAACAAAGGAAGGAGACTATGCATTGAATAGGCCAGCAGAAAGACATGTTCTAGAAGCGCAGAGGATTCAGCAGCAACAGGAGGAGGAGATGTTGAGACAGGAGCCGAAGAAGACGTGGTTCTTTAGTAGGAGTAAGTAGAGATGGGATTAATAGTTATAGATAGTGTACATATGATGTAGATAGTATATATGATGTAGATAGTATATATGATGTAGATAGTATATGTGATGTAGATAGTACATATGATGTATATAGTACGTAAAGATGAGAGACGCCATGACAATGTCGCATCGGATGTCGTATCTTACGACTCTGATGTCGCATCTCTCTCAACTATCACTATCACTCTTTATCTCTTCTCTATCACTCTTTATCTCCACTTACACTACTTACATGTCCCTTTCTGATGACCAATACACAAAATTATCAACGTATATCAACGAATTCGGACCCCTAAACTCAAACAGTGACTATCTTTACAACCTCCAGCTCCAATTTCTCGCCAATTACCTTTCCTGTTCCCCCAAACTCATTCAGCAAAATGTCGACCTGGTACTGAGAAGTCATCCGCAATTCAATTGGGAAAAGAACAAACTTCGTCTTATGAATGAAGTTGATAGTATTATTTCGTCATTTGGATTGAGGGAGTTTGGAGAAGATTTCGCCACGAAGCCGGTTGATGGTGCTGCTGGACCCATGACTGGACCCATGACTGGACCCATGACTGGACCTGATACTGCACCAATGACTGAACAACCCCTCCCTCAACCAGAGCCTAAAGAAATCCCTAAAGAAATGCCTAAACTCACTAAAACACAAAGAAGAATGTCGCTCGACCTCATGCATACTCCTAATGTCTACCACAGACGACATAGCAGCAAACCAGCGGTTACAGAAACATCAAATGTTAATGTGTTAACTAAAGCTGATATGAGTCCTAGTCAGCCCAAGACCCTGCCCAAGACACTATCAAATACCCTATCAAAGGCCCTGCCAAAGACCCTGGCGCCTAAGCAGGAGTCACCTGACATTATCCAATCAAGACCTAAACCTCAACCTCAACCTCAACCACTCACTGATAAGAGATCCCGAAGAATATCATTAGTAGGAGAAAACTTACCCATATACATTAAAAATCAACTAAACTCCAAACCAAAGAAACTGACTCGTGTTGATAATCTACTACATAACTCTCAATCGTTATATATGAGCAAGGACTTGAATAGTATCAAATCAGACAGTCAAACACAAACTACAAACTCAGATGCTGATAATACTGATCCTCGAGATGATGATGATAGAGATGATGATGATAGAGAGTATATTCTGCCAAACTCATTTACTAGAGATTATGAAATCAATGAAAATAGTAATGATGAGAATAATAATGATGAAGATGATGAAATGGACTTTGTAAATGTAAATAGTAGTGAAGAGGAGGATGAAGGGGAGGAAGGGGAGGATGAGGAAGATGAAGAAGATTCCCAAGATTATTTATTTACTGTTTGATTTTGATGACGTTGATTTAGGTGATCACGTTGATTTAGGTGATCACGTTGATTTATCAAAGTGTTCTTTGTCAAATATTTGATTCCACTTAATCAAAGTGATCACTTATCAAAGTGATGTTTAATTTCACTTAATCATTAACTTTGATCACTTTGATCTTTGTCTATTTAATTAAATTCAATGAATATTCATACACAAACAACGACACAGCACTCGTTGGTGCCGTCTTCATCACACTTATACCAAAACCTCTATAAAAACCAAAGATCCCCTCATTTCTAAGTATACTAACCATCATTCTTATAATACCACTACCCAATTTAGTCTCGTATCGCTTCATTTGAACCCGTTTCCGAATGGTATCCAAGGGAAACGTCATTCCTTTGGCACTGGCTCCAGCAATAAACCCACAAATCCCCTCTATAAACGGAATATAATTGAACTCTCGGGCCAACTCTCGTGCCATTTCATAGTTCAAAAACATCAACCCCGTAGTGGATGCTACCGATAATACCGCCGGCAGAGCCCCTAGAAAGAACCCTCGATATCCATCGGTCTTTTTTATCGATTGAATTGTTGCCATCATTGACAAAAACTGTTTGTTTGTGTTAGCCGCCAATCTGGTTCGAAGTAAATCAAACGGATACGTCACCATCGTACTACAAACCCCAGCACCAGCGCCTACCACGAGCGAATGAAGTGGGCGGCTATTTATTAGTTGTCTATGATTATCTTGGACATTACTTAATGCATTGTTTAACACCGAATACGTAGTAAATTGTACACTTCCGTACAAAATGTACATGATTTCTGCAGGAACATTACCTTTCCATAATGATGTAACCCCTTCATTCTTTATGATGTTCTGTGCTGTGTATACAATCCCATTATACTGTTTACCTTTAGCTGTTTGGAGCTGCAATCGAATCTTAACTGTGTCCAAAGGTGCTGTTACAGCACGTGCTACAGCCCCAGAAATGGATCCAGCGAGAAACGACTCGTAGGCTTTAACTTCAGCGCCCTGTTTTAAATGGTCATCTCGTGGCATAGAGATTAAGAACGCGATTCGGATAATCAAGTGCGATTGCTGCAAAAACAATACGAGATGGATTTAGAGATGTTATGGTGAGGGAAGTGAATGTAATTACGAAACTAAAAAGATGACTTCTTGTGGTTTTTACTACTAAATGAGTGAATTATTATGTTTAGAAATGACTTATTGTGAAACATGACTGAAACATGACTACATGACTCTGAAACATGACTACATGACTCTGAAACATGACTACATGACTCTGAAACATGACTACATGACTCTGAAACATGACTTAATGTGACTCTGACTGAACATGTCTCTATATATAATGATAAATACTCTATCCTTATATCTTTGTCCTTATATCTTTGTCCTTATATCTTTATCCTTATATCTTCATCCTCATATCTTCATCCTTATATCTTTATCCTTATATCTTTGTCCTTATATCTTTGTCCTTATATCTTTATCCTTATATCTTCATCCTCATATCTTCATCCTTATATCTTTATCCTTATATCTTTGTCCTTATATCTTTGTCCTTATATCTTTATCCTTATATCTTCATCCTCATATCTTCATCCTTATATCTTTATCCTTATATCTTTATCCTTATATCTTCATCCTTATATCTTTATTCTTCTCTCTTCATCCTTATATCTTTGTCCCTATATCTTCATCCTTCTCTCTTTATTTCTCTTTCCCTCTCTTTTTAAAAAACTATATCCCCTCCTAATGCTCATACTGCTGCATTACCTCTTTAAGAATATCAGGATACCACTTCTCTGCCACATTTTGATGTGATTTGATTCTATTTCGGAATACAAAATGTCCTATTGGATGATCCAATTGTGGTGTGAATTGAAACCCTGCATCCTTAGACCATTGGCTTAGTTTAGCATCTCGTTTGTCTCTCATTTCCAACACTTGTGATGGAATAGTACCAAGATCTTTTTTGTAAGCATCAAGATCAATAGTTTGAAAAAATGGGATAGATACTCTTGTTCCAGAGCCCGCTTCTGGAATCATTACTCTATGAATAGTAGCTTTACATACTCCTTGAGTTATGGCCTCAAGAGTTTGTCCTCCATTGACTACTAATGAATTAGGAATAGTTGGCACTGATAACCATTCTCCAGCAAAGTTTTGTACTTGTAATGAGTTTACATGATCTGTGGCTTGGTAGATAAACGTGATAAAGTCCGAATCTCTATGAGGTCCACATCCTTGTCCTGATAAACTATTATCATTTTCAATGACTTCCGATTCTGCATTATCCAATTGCAGTATATCTGGATAGGCAATTAGTTTCATTTTTGTTTGCTGATTAGGCTTAAAGTACTTGTCAAGATCTTGACGAGGTATTCCTAATGCATCTGCCATTAGCTGTCTGAATACAGTAGTTAATTTAGTCATTTTGTCAATGAAATTATTGATTGCTGGTTTAAACTTTGGAACATATTGTTCATCAGGCCATAAATTAGGTCCTTTAAGGTTTCTGTAAATAGGTTCTTCTGGACTTGGAGCCGGTAATTCGTTAGCCAAATCAATTTGTTCTCTCCAATCGGTTTTCAAATTGGTGATTTCATCCCCTAATTTGGTGTAACCTAAGAAATGGGGTGATTTGATCATAGAACAGTCATCTTTAACCAGTTGAGGAAGGTCAAAGAATGCCAATGATTGGTGTTTGATATCGTTTAAATCATCACCATTGGGTCCTACCAGTTCATAATTGGTAAGAACAAGAAACCCCACTTCAATTAAAGCATATCTAAGATCAGCAATGAAGGTATCTTTAGTAGCGGGATCAAATGCCAACAGAAGATCGATTATAGGGATTTTGTTAAAGGACATAGTGATAGTGGCAGGGTCAGGTGACAAAAAGTGATAAAAACAAGTGATAATACAACTGACACAAACAACTGACACAAACAGATACTTTCAAAAAATACTTTCAACAAAAATCTTCAATAAATAACTCAAATAAATATCCTAAATACTCCACTCAATTAACTCATAATGCCACAGTTATCATTGTGGAGACGCCGCGAACTTCCTATTTACCACCATCAGATCTAATTTACTTCCACTTCCACCACGACAATAATTTGTCCCGCACTATTGCTACCGCCACTCCCGCCCTATGCTTTCCCGCCTCCCACCCCCTGAGCCCGCGATTCTTTTTTTTCTCTCGCCTTCCATTCCTTTATCGCTGAAAAATCTGGAAAATTTTTTGTCCGACTTTAACCACCTGTTCTAATCCATATCGACACCAAGATTGTGTAAACCACCTTTAATTTTATACCGTCTTTGTGTTATAACTGTCTATGTCGTCATTGGTTAATAACCCCACCATTCAAGGGGCTGAACTTTTGGTTACAAAATCATTGATTTTAAGACCTTATGTGTGGCCTTTCCTTATCATTTATCCAATCTTTGGATCAATGTATTTTAATCATTATGATGTTTATATTAAAGGCTCAGAATGGACTTTTGTGTATATGATAACCCTTATTTCCTTTAATATGTTGTTTTGGCTTATGCCGTTTTGGAATTTGGATATCAATTCCAAGTTCAATTATCAACCCGTTAAATCTATTGATGAAGCTTCTTATATTAAGATCACCCCGGCGCCTAATTCTGGAGCTGGTGAAATTTCCCAAATCATCAGAGAAAAGTTCCCTGATGGTGAAGTTCAAGTCAGCTTTTATTATCAAAAGAGAAGACATTTATTAGACAATACTACTTCAGTATTTGGACCTCCTACTTTTGCCTTTGATGAATTACCTGAATTATCAGTATTCCAATCGTGGAAAGGATTATCAGGAGATTTGGAGAAATACCAAAGAAACTACGGACAAAACAAATTTGATATTCCTTTACCTACGTTTTTGGAATTATTTAAAGAACACGCTGTAGCTCCATTTTTCGTTTTCCAAGTGTTTTGTGTGGCTCTTTGGTGTATGGATGAACAATGGTACTATTCTTTGTTCTCTCTCTTTATGTTGGTATCTTTTGAAATGACTACTGTTTTCCAAAGAAGATCTACTATGTCTGAGTTCCAAAGTATGGGGATTAAACCTTATCCTATTTATTGTTTTAGAGATGGTAAATGGAAACAATTACAAACCACTGATTTGTTACCTGGTGATATTGTTTCTTTAACTAGAACTAATGAAGAAAGTGCTTTACCTTGTGATTTGTTGTTACTTGATGGTAGTGCTATTGTCAATGAAGCTATGTTATCAGGAGAATCAACTCCATTATTGAAAGAATCCATTAAATTGAGACCTTCTACTGATAAACTTCAACCTGAAGGCTTTGATAAAAACTCTTTGTTACATGGTGGTACTATGGCTTTACAAGTTACTAAACCAGAAAACCCAATCATTCCATATGCTCCTGATAATGGTGCTTTAGCTTATGTAGCTAAAACTGGATTTGAAACTTCTCAAGGATCTTTAGTTAGAACTATGATCTATTCTAGTGAAAGAGTTGATGTTGGTAACAAAGAAGCTTTCTTTTTCATTTTGTTCTTATTGGTCTTTGCCATTGCTGCCTCGTGGTACGTTTGGGTTGAAGGTACTAGAATGGGTAGAATCCAATCCAAATTAATTTTAGATTGTATTATTGTTATTACTTCTGTGGTTCCTCCTGAATTGCCTATGGAATTAACCATGGCAGTTAACTCTTCTTTAGCTGCTTTACAAAAGTTCTTTATCTATTGTACTGAACCTTTTAGAATCCCCTTAGCTGGTAGAATTGATGTTTGTTGTTTTGATAAGACTGGTACTATTACTGCTGAAGATTTAGTGTTTGAAGGTTTAGCTGGGTTCAATAAGAATGATATTCATCATTTATACACTGTGGAAGATTCTCCTAATACCACAGCTTTAGTATTGGGTTCTGCTCATGCTTTAGTTAAATTAGATGATGGTGAAGTTGTTGGTGATTCTATGGAACAAGCTACTTTAAAAGCTGCTCATTGGACTGTTGGTGAAAATGATACTGTTGAAAGAGCTAAAGGTAATGGGAAATCAGAAAAGATTAAAATTTTAAGAAGATTTCAATTTTCTTCTGCTTTGAAAAGATCTTCTTCTATTTCTTCTGTAAACACTTTACAAGGTAAGAATTTAGTCTCAGTTAAAGGTGCTCCAGAAACTTTAAAGAATATGATTACTGATTTACCTGAAAACTATGAAGATGTTTATAAATCTTTTACTAGATCTGGTTCTCGGGTTTTGGCTTTAGGTTATAAATATTTAGACTCGAGTACTAATGTGGTTAAAGTTAAAAGAGAAGATATTGAATCCAAATTGTTATTTGCTGGATTTATTATCTTCCATTGTCCTTTAAAGAATGATGCCATTGAAGCCATCAAGATGTTAAATGAATCTTCTCATCGTTCGGTTATGATTACTGGTGATAATCCTTTGACTGCTTGTCATGTAGCTAAAGAAGTGGCTATCACCACTAAAGATACTTTGATTTTAGATGCTCCTGAAGAACATCATGATGTCTCTGGAGGTCATGATTTAGTTTGGAGAAATGCCATTGAAACTGTTGTTATTCCTTTCAAGAGTAGTGATAAATTAGATGTGTCTTTGTTTAAGACTCATGATATTTGTATTACTGGTTATGCCTTGAATTACTTATACAATCATGATCAAATATTAGATTTATTAAAACATACTTGGGTTTATGCTAGAGTTTCACCTACCCAAAAGGAATTCATTTTGAATTCTTTGAAGGAATGTGGTTACAGTACTTTAATGTGTGGTGATGGTACTAATGATGTTGGAGCTTTGAAACAAGCTCATATTGGAGTTGCTTTATTAAATGGTACTGAAGAAGGTATGAAAAAGATTGCTGAAAACAGAAAGATTGAAGCTTCTAGAAAAGTTTATGAAAAACAAGCTGATTTGATGACTAGATGGCAAAAACCTCCTCCTCCAGCACCTTTGATTATTGCTCATTTATATCCTCCAGGACCTTCTAATCCAAAATATTTAGAAGCTATGGAGAAGAAAGGAGTTGAAATTACTCCTCAAATGAGAAAAGCAGTTGAACTTGCTAACAAAACTGGTAAAAATATTCAAATTACTAATAGTAGTAATCAAGCTGGTGGATTAGCTGATTCTTTCTTAGGGGCTATGAACGATGCTGAAGATGAAGATGAAGCTCCAACTTTAAAATTAGGTGATGCTTCAGTGGCAGCTCCATTTACGTCTAAATTGGCTAATGTTTCTACAGTTACCAATATTATTCGTCAAGGACGTTGTGCATTGGTGGCTACTATTCAAATGTATAAGATTTTAGCTTTGAATTGTTTGATTTCTGCTTATTCTTTATCGGTTTTATATTTGGCTGGTATTAAATTTGGTGATGGACAAGCTACTGTTTCAGGTATTTTATTATCAGTTTGTTTCTTATCAATTTCTAAAGGTAAACCATTGGAAAAATTATCCAAGGAAAGACCTCAAGCCGGAATCTTTAATAAGTATATCATGGGATCAATCTTGGGACAATTTGCTATTCATATTGGAACTTTGATTTATATTACTAGAGAAATCTATATTTTAGAACCAAGAGAACCTCAAGTTGATTTAGAAAAAGAATTTACTCCTTCATTATTAAACACTGGAATGTTCTTACTTCAATTAGCTCAACAAGTTTCTACTTTTGCTGTTAACTATCAAGGATTACCATTTAAAGAAGGTATTACTTCTAATAAAGGTATGTACTATGGATTATTAGGAGTTGCTGCTTTAGCCTTATCTGGATCGACTGAATTTGTACCGGAATTAAATGAAGCTATGCAATTTGTTAAGATGACTCCAATCTTTAAGACCAAGTTAACTGGAGCTATTTTATTAGATTTAGGAGCTACTTGGGGGATTGAAGTTTCATTAAAACACTTATTTATGAACTCTGCTCCTGCTGATATTGCATTAAGAGATGATTAAATTTCTTTTTATGTACTTTTTCTATAAATATTAATCTATATATAAATATACTTTTTGTTTTGTTTCAAGATTGTATGACTGTATTCAAGACTGTAGACATTTTATATCATGAGTTCGATCAAGTGTGGTTACTTTGACCACAGTAAAGTCATTACGGGAAGTGATTGTTAACGAAGTTAGTTTCTTCTCCATTAAGTATAAACAATCAACTATATCGTGATCATGCATTGGGTATTCCATACTATCTTTTATCATCAGAGATAGTCTTTTTAGAGCTATATTTAGACATTCTTGACTGCCCTTTATCTGAGCCACAATGTTGTATAGGGAGACCAATTTCCCGTGTAAGTAAGCAGAACGTTTTTCTTCCACCGTAGTTGGTTCAGATTTAGTGTTTTCCTTGAGTCTAATTCTATCGAGTAGACTGAGACTGTTGTTTTTAGCCGCTTGGACTTTTTCATCTTTAGGGTTGAAACGAAACTTTTGTGACGAGTTTTTCAAGTCTGATGATAGTTTGGTGACTTTTTTAGGCGATGATTTAGCTGACTTTTTGCCACTACTTTTAATATGATCATCAATCAGACTAAAAGGAATGGATTTATCGTCACCATGAGTATCAATCCAATGATTTAATGCTGAGATGAATTCCTTGCTTCTAGAATTCAACAGTTTATTAAATTCAAATACTGGTTGGTTTAGCACCACAAAACAAGGAGACGGGTCAGGATGATCTTCCGTGGTGGGCTTTATACCATAGGATGAAGGATAAATGGATATGATCTTAAGAACGTCATTAACAGTAGCTTTAGGTTGCACGTTAACCAAGCTCAACAATAATTTATTAATAGGTAATTGACTTGTGTGACTTGTGTAATGAAGAGACAATATAGAATCTAGAGCCCTTTGGGTTTTTGCCAAAGATAAAAGTTCATCATTAGGAATGAAGGAATGAGATTTGATCATTAATGAAATATTTCAGGCGCGTTCAATTCCACCAAAGGAGTAATTTCGCCAGAAAACTATCGCCAGAAAATTATCTCGCCACAGAACCATTCGCCACAGAACTATGGCCACGCCACAGAATTCACCATAAACCTTCACCAAACCTTCACCAGAGAATCTACACTACTCAATTCTAACAAAAAATCATATATTACCTATAACTTATTCTTTGCTTTCTTCTTTTTCTTCTTTCTTATCTTCTTTCTTATCGTCTTTGTGGTTTTCCTTGTATTCACCGTAAGCAGCTTTAGCCTTATCGGTGTTGGAACCTTCAGTTTCGTTAAAGGCCTTGTAACCGTCCTTTAAGTCTTCTTGTAAGTCTTTACCTTGTTCAGAAGAAGCGAATTTTTTACCTTTGTTTAATAAATCACCGAATCCCATTTTGAATTGATTAACTGTTTTTGTGTTCTTTTAAAAATATATATATATATATAAAAGTTAATTAGGTAAAACCGGGGACAGAGGGGAGATCACCGCCTATTTATAGTTTATCATTCTGTCCGCTATTGGTCTTGGATCACCAAAATGGGTAATGGTCCTTTTCTATACCTTTGTGCAGGCCACGTCTATTGACAGGGGATAAATTGAAATGAAATTTACCGTCCACACCTACTTAATCGGGAGATATTAACAATAGGGTTTGTAAAGTTGCTATTTATTATCTCGCGTTTTTGGTTAAGTGTAATGGTCAGGAGTAGATGAATTAGGTAATTGATGATACAATTGACGTGGTCATTAGCTACATAACTCTACATTACTCTACTGACGTGTTCTAATAATTAATCCCACAAAGCGTTGGGTCGGCAACACACCATCTTGGCATAAATGGCCCCATTGAGTACCCCAATTCCACCACGTAGTCTCTGTAAGGGAGTAATCTTTGTGCGAATTCGCCTAATGATCCCTTTCCTGTCCACGACACTTCGGCAAACGACAATCCCCGGGGCCACATCGTTTGGAGGAGATTGTGTTCGTCAGTCATTTCTCCCCACAAGGCGACTTCGGCGCCTTTCACATGACTTCTTTCTGTAGCGGTTAAGTTTTCGTAGATATCAAAATCGTATATCATCTGCCAACTCTTGTAAGGATCACAAGAGTCAGTGAAGTCTTTGTAGTCAAGAGCCCAGTTTCCCATCCCACAATCCAAGTATAAGTAGTTTTTGGTTGACACAATGACATCATACCCCTGGCTGGTGATGTCTTTGATGTGGCTCGGATCGAGCCAGTTCTGAAGAATGATTCGGTCTTGAGGGATGGTGGCGTTTTCACTGGTGAGAATATCTTCCCACATAATCAATTTCGTGGCTGGGTTGTCTAAGAAAAACGGTAAGGAATTATTCACCCAGTACTGAATCAAGTCCGTGAAATTGTGTCCCTCTTCATACCAATCGACAATGGTTTGGGATTCATTGAAACACGCTGGATTCAACTCATCGTGGCCCACGTGAATGTAGTTGTCTGGGAACCGGGAAACCACTTCTTTGATGATGTTACTGATCACTTGATACACTTTGTCGTTCATGAGGTTCAATTGGCCTGAGGGCGGAGCGGCGGCTACTTCCTGCCAGTCTTTGCCGCTGCCGGTGCAAACAACGAGCTCAGGATCAAGCTGTTTGTACCCGGCGTTGGAATGGCCTGGTAAGTCGAACTCTGGTATAACTCTAACCCCTCTTTCCATGGCGTACGTGATTAACTCTTCCACGTCGTCTGGGTAATAGATCTCTTGTGGGGAATAAGCGCCCTGGGTCAATTCCGGGTACGTTTCGATATATAACGGCCACGAAGCTGAGTCCACGACGTGCCAATGGAAGACGTTGATTTTGTTCATTGCCATCAAGTCGATGCTGGTTTTGAGGATATCAACGGGTAAGAAGTTCCTGGCGCTATCAAAGAGAATACCTCTGTGGGGGAGGAGGGGTTCGTCTTCGATTTTGACCGCCAGTTCGACTTTGAGGGTGTACCCGTCTTTTACGATCATCTGCTGCAACGTGGAAAGTCCATGAAGACACCCCCATTTGGTACCACATTGGATGGTGACTGTAGGAGATTGTGGTTCAATTGTAAGACTATACGATTCATCAACTTCAAATTGAAGTTGGGCATCGATATCCTTAACATCAAACTTAAGTTCAGTCAATGGGTCTCCTGTAATATTACCATTGATATCAGTGGTGGAAATGTTTCTACTTTGAGACAATTTATCTTCAAACCTAATAAATCCTCTGATTAAAGTTTCATCAAAACATTCCAGTAATGAAAAGTCCACTAATTTAGTCCCGTCACCTTTAAATTCTTGGTTTTTAGGCTGGGGGACGATTCCAATGGCTCCAACTATAGTACTAATAGCTAATAAAACAACAATTACACTATTGGTCATGATTATCTTCTATTATCACCACAAAACATGACTTAACCTTCCATATTTATAGTTGATTCTCCACTCAAACAAACAAAAAAATGTAACCCCTTTACACATTAACTCAACTCCTCTTCTATAGCTTCTCCATGTAACATTTCTTTAAAAAAACAATACTTCCCTGTGGCTAAGATAATAGTGGGGGGTGCCGATAAGAAAAAAATGAGTGGGGGCACCTGCTAATTCCGTAATGCTGCAACCATTTGTCCCGGATGAATTACCGGTTTAGGACATGTTATACCAAAAGAGATATTATTTCACAAGAGACGTTAACACAACTGACATTACAACAATAGACATTACCATAACAGACACTACCGCTAAAGATATTACGACAATGTTACATCAAATATACTACAACCTTGACAAATATCTAACAATATTAAATTAAATTAAATTAAATTAAACTAAATTAACCTATAATTTCAACTTCTCTAAAATATCAATGGTTTGCTCATAACCTTCGATTTCGGCTTTATAATTATCAGCTCTTTTGAATGCAGCTTCTTTAGCTTGAGGTTTAGTCTTTTCTGTGAATTTACTAATAGAATCATCATTTTTAGATTGGAATTCTTTAGCCGTAGTTAATTTCTTATTAACTTTAGTAATTTCTTGATCAATATCAATTTGTCCTTTAACTAATACATGAACAGTACATTCCGTATTAATAGATTGTAATGCGCAACCAGAAGGAACTTCTGAACTGGATTTAACGGCTTTAATTTCTTCAACACCTTTGATTAATGAAACAATAGAATCTTGTTGGTTTTGCACCATGGAGTAAATGTCTTCATTACCACTTTCAATAAAGATTTGTCCATTTTTCAAGATATTATATTGAGACAATAATGATCTAGCACCTTTAGTGATTTCAATAACTAAATTGTAATCATCTAATGCTTTTTGATTATCAAATTGTTCCACAAATGTTGGATATGGTGCCTTGGCAATAGTTTTAATGTTTTCTGATTCTCTTCTTGGTAATCTTTGCCACATTTCTTCAGTAATAAATGGCATGAATGGATGAATCATTCTTAATGCTCCATCAATACATGTGTATAAGGTATCTTGAGCTGATTTCTTTTGAGTTTCAGTTCCATCTTGAATCAATGATTTGGAGTTTTCAATATAAATATCACATAAATCATACCAAAAGTTATATACAGCATTGGTACTTTCAAAGAAATCACGGTTGTCTAATGATTTCCCGGCAACATCACTAGCATGAGATAATTTATGTAAAATCCATTTTTCAACTAATGATTCATTTCCAGTTAAATCACTGGTCTTTGGTGGAACATAATCTCCTCCTAATCTACCTAAAACAAACTTAGTGGCTTGATACATCTTGTTACAGAATTTACGGTATCCTTCAACTCTTAAAATATCCAAGTTAATATCTCTACCACCAGTAGTATAAGCACATAAAGCGAATCTTAAAGCATCAGTACCACATTCTGGAATACCATTAGGATAAGATAATTTTTGACCTTCAGTAGCCTTTTTAAGTTCACGGGCATCTAAGTTCCCATCTAATAATTTATCATGTAATTTTTGTAATGGAATCCCAGTTATAACATCAAGAGGATCAACAACATTTCCTAATGATTTAGACATCTTACGCCCTTGAGCATCTCTGACTAATGAATGACAGAAAACTTCAGAAAATGGAACTTCTCCGGTTAATTTAAGACCTAATAAGATCATTCTAACAACCCAAAAGAATAAAATATCCCATCCGGTTTCTAATAATGACATAGGAGCAAACATTTCCATGTCTTTAGTCTTATTAGGCCATCCCAAAGTAGAAATTGGCCATAATCCTGAAGAAAACCAAGTATCCAAGACATCTTCATCTTGTTCTAAAGTGAATTTATCATTAGGGAATCTGGCATTGGCTTTTTCTAAAGCAGCTTCAATGGATCTTCCAGCAACCCAATAATCATTGTTCATTCTTTGGTCTTCTTTACCTTCAATGTTTATATAGTAAACTGGACATCTGTGACCCCACCATAATTGTCTAGAAATACACCAATCTTGAATGTTTTCCAACCATCTAAAGAAATCGGCTTCAGAAACTTTTGGTGCAATATTAATTCTACCTTCTTTAACGGCCTTCATAGCATCTTGAGCCATATCTTTTTGATTAACCCACCATTGAGGTTTTAATAATGGTTCAATAACATCACCTGATCTAGAACAGGTTGGAATAGACATTTCATTATCTTTTTGATCAATTAATAATCCTTTTTCTTGTAATTTTTCTAAAACAGCAGCTCTAGCATCAAATCTCTTCATTCCTTGCCATTCACTACCACAATTTTCATTCAAAAGACCATCATCGGTTAAAATATTAATGAATTCTAATTTGTTTCTCTTACCGGTATTATAATCATTATTATCATGAGCAGGAGTAATCTTAACTGCACCAGTACCAAATTCCATATCCACAGCTTCACTATCAGTAATAATAGGAATCTTTCTATCTACAAATGGATGGATAACAAATTTACCATGTAAATGTTTATAACGATCATCTTTAGGATGAACGGCAATACCAGTATCCCCAAACATGGTTTCAGGTCTAGTAGTAGCAATAATAAGTTTTTCATCAGAATCTTCAACTGGATAAGCAAATGAAGTTAATACCCCAAATTCAATCTTATTTTCATATCCAGGAACTGATAATAAAGTTTTACCACCAATGGTTTTATTTTCAACTTCCAAATTAGAAATGGCAGTATTTAATTTAACTGACCAATTGACTAATCTATTGTCTCTATAAATAGTACCATCTTCATGTAATCTAACAAAAGCTTCAGCTACTGATTCGGATAATTCAGGACTTAAGGTGAATGCTTCTCTTGACCAATCATAAGAAGCCCCTAATTTCTTGAATTGATTCTTAATATGCTTATGATATTGATCTTTCCAATCCCAAACTTTTCCAACAAATTTTTCTCTACCAAAATCATGTCTGGTTTTCTTTTCTGTTTTCCAGATTTGCTTTTCAACCACGGATTGTGTAGCAATACCAGCATGATCAAACCCGGGGATATATAATACAGTTTTACCTTTCATTCTGTTGTATCTAATCAAGGTATCTTGTAAAGAAACAGTCAAAGCATGTCCAATATGTAAAGCACCAGTAACATTAGGTGGAGGAGCAGGAATAGTGAATAAACCTTCCGGTTTGATGTCTCCACTTTCAGTAAATTCTGGTTCAAATACTCCTTCTTTAACCCACCATTCATACCAAGAACTTTCAACGTTTTTAGGATTATACGATTTAAAAGCAGGATCGTCTAAAGAAGCTAAAATCTTCTTTTCTCCAGGAACAGTTTTATCTATGAATTCTGGTATTGGTTCAGCTTGTTTCTTTTCCTTCTTTGGTTTCTTAGGTTCTGCCGAAGGTTTCAGTTCAGATTGTTTAGCCTTTTTAGCATTAAATTTAGCCATTTTTTCGGCTTTTTTCTTTTCCTTTTCTAACTCCTTAGGAGTTTTCTCTCTCTTTGGTTCTTCAGAGGGTTCTTGAACTTTCTTAATGTCTTCACTCATACTATATGGTCTGGTAAATAGTTTTGTATAGTTCAATGGTCTTGCAAAGTGTAATGGGTGTATGTAAAAATTCCTTGTTGTTTGATAAATTAATCTTTGGGAAAGATTTTTTATCATACAATATAGAAAAAAATTTTTCTGTGTTTTAATTTTTCAATGAGTCAACGCGATGTTAATGGTGATAGTTTTATATTATACAATCTATATTACAATTGAGATTTGTTTTTCTATTACTGTTTATGTCTTTTGTTGGGGAAATCATCATCCAAAAATGAATCAAGATGATTGAATTTCTCTTCATGATTATTTTGTAACCGATTCTTCATGGTTTTGGTAATAGTAGCCTTTGTGTTTGTGTTTATTGGAGTATTACCTGATTTCATCATTCCAAGACCTACTTCTTCTCCAAACATGTTTGTGTAAGAATCTTCTTTATCACCGAATCCCATTCTATTTTGGGCTTTCCCAAGGTCTGACATTTGGAACTTTTGTTTCAACTTTCTAGCTCTTCTTCCTCCTCTCTTTTTAGACTTGTACTCCATTGGTAATGGTAATGGCTTATCCATTGTGGCTTCAGGTGGTGTCAATAGTTTATTGACTTTATCATAAAACTCTTGTTTGTACTCACTGCCTTTATCACCATGAGGATTGGTTTGAGCTAAATCAAGCCGGGCACTAAGTATAACTTTACCACTAAGAATCCTTAATGCTTGTTTCTTAATCTCATCGGGTAAAGGCTTTATTAACTCGTTTTCACTTAAATAACCACTAGGGATTTTTGTGTTTTTGATGGTGCTGGATACTTCTTTCCTTCCTATAGACGGAACATTACATGCTGGTGTAAGACATAACTGATTAAGGGACGAACAAGCGGCTAGAAGTTGTCCTGAAGTCACTACTCCTATAAGCGCTGTGGTATTGGGAACAATCACATTAAGTTTATCTTTAATAAACCCAAACAATAGGGTTTGGAATTCATGTAAGTTGACCATTTTGTCACATGTATTCATTATTATGGTCAAATCTTTGTCGTTTAACATGAATTGATGCTTCACTGCTTGTAATCCACTCATTATCAACACCAATATCTTATCTGATGATAGGAACTGTTTAAACTCTGGCTCAAGGGCTTTGATATTAATTAAGTCCTGTCCAATCACTCGTACAGTTTTGATATAATCAATTGGATTCAACACTATCGATTCTAACTCGGGAAATACAATCTTATACTTGAACTTAACAAATCTTTCCATCACCTCCATCTCTTCATTTACCTTGAACAAGACGTCATTGATTTTGGTGATGAACTCATGAGGAGTTGTTGATTTCTCTAGACCTAATACTTGATCCCTCAACACATTTGTGTTAGTCGCTAGCTTCAACTCCGGCTCAATATCATCGACTTTAGTAACATCTACTGTTATTCTTTCACCTAGATTATCTAAAGAAATATCTTCATTTTGTTGTGATTTTTGGTTCAGGTTCTCTTCTCCATTCTCGTTTTGTAGCTCTTCTTCTTCACTATGTAATTCCTCTTCATTGTCACTATTCAAATCATTAATTAAATCATCAACCAAACTCATTCTATCAACTAAATTTAAAACCCTTTCGCGATGGCTTCTCATAATTTCAAATTTTCTCATCACCAAATGGAGTTGAAAACATCAGGTTTAACCAATGTTGACGGTTCTGCCGAATTAGTAGAAGGTAAAAATAAAGTCATAGTATCTGTTAGTGGTCCCATAGAACCTAAAGCCAAACAAGAGTTACCAAATGTGGCGAGTCTAGAGATAATAACTCGTCCATCTATAGGAGTGAGTACAACTAGAGAGAACCTTATAAATGACAAATTAAGATCCATATTATCAGGACTCATTATAAGGCACAAGTATCCTCGTCAGCTTATACAAATAGTGGTTCAAGTTCTCATTACCGAATGTGATTCCATCGTGTTGAATGATCATCAGAATACTATTGATAACCTTAAATTCTTCAACGGAGAACTAAGTACAATTATAAATTGTTGTTATTTTGCTCTTTTGGATGCTAATATAGGATTATTTGAATCTTTTGTATCAGTAAACCAAACCATTTCTTCTTCAGGTACTATTGAAGTTTCCCCTAATTTACAAGCTCTTATTGATAGTACTTCAACTCATATAGTTGTATTATCAATTAAAGATGGTAAACCAAATAAAATCATATACATTGACTCCAAGGGGAATTTCACCCAGCCAGAGTTGTTTAAAGTTATAGATAATAGTTATAGTGAAGGTGAAAAGAAGTTTGCTGTGTTTAAGGATCTTGTGACGAGAAAGGTAACTGATGATTTCAAGTGGAAATCGTGAATACAATAACAGAATACAATTACAAAATACAATTACAAAATACAATTACAAAATACAATTACAACATAATATTACCTTCTATTTAATACATAACAGCCTTATTTTTATTATTATTATTATTATTCTTCTTCTTTGCTCTCTAATATAACGTGGATAATGGGTTTTTCAGTGTATTGACATTGAAATTACTAAATTTATTATTAGGATTCATCTTATGCTTAAATGTGAATCCAATGAAATTAGAATTAGAATTAGCCAATGCCTTATTTCCACCTAATAATTTATCATTATAGTTTTGTCTTTCGAAAACATCTTTATATTTCATCATTGACTCTTCATCTTCAAAATCATCAAAATATCCAGCATCTTCTTCATTATCTAATTGAGGAGTGAAAGGTGAAGTCTTCAGTCTCAAATTATTCCAATCAACATCACTGAAATAACTCATTTGTTTAATTTGATTAAAAGACCTAAATCTTAAATTAGGTGAAGTGATTAATTTTTTAATTAATTGCCAAGTTCTATCACTGAATACAAATCTTCCATCTTTAGTTTGAGGTCTTCTTAAGGCTTTTTCCCAATGTTTCAAATTATAATATGTTTCTTCTTGTTTAGATCCTGAAAATGGTGGGTAACCACATAAACTTTCGAATAAAATACATCCTAATGACCAATAATCAATAGTGTAATCATAGGATTTCCCTTCCAATACATCCAATGCCATATAATCAGGGGATCCAACAATGGAATTAGCCGTGCTATTATTGGTTTTAAATTGATGGAAGATTTTTTGTCTTTCATTGATATTTATAGAGGGCAATTCAAACCGTTCATTGGATGATGCCAGTTGGAAATTCTTTAATTTCAATTTCATAGATTCAATTCTTTCATTAGAAATAGAACCTGAAGCTAACCCAAAATCGGTTAATTTTACATGACCATTGGCATCAATAAGGAAATTTTCTGGTTTTAAATCTCTATGAATATACCCCAATTCATGTAATGCATTGACAGCACAAAACATTTCACTTAAATAAAACCGACAATGAGGGGGAATTAAATAACCGGTATTATTCAATAATGTTCTATAATCTCCCCCAGGAACAAATTCCATGGCTAAAAACACTTTCTCATAATCTTGGAAAGCATATAATAACTTAACTAACCAATCACTTCTAGTATTGGTTAAAATATCCCGTTCGGTTAACACATGTTTAGTTTCATTCAATTTAATCAATAAACTCTTGTTTAATATTTTCAATGCACAAATCTCCTTGGTATCTTTCTTTTTAGCTAAAAATACTTGACCATAACCCCCTTGACCCACTTGAGTTATCATATCAAAATCTTTATGTTTAGGTTTCAATCTTCTCTTTCTTAAATGAGCTCTTTCTCTACTAATGTAATTTCTCCATTCCATAGCCTGGGAATTCATATCTAAATGACTAATGGCTTGTTGTACTTGTTCTCCTCTTTGTTTTCTGCTTATAATGTAATCAAACTTGTCACAATAGTAATCCAAAAAGAACATTTGACATACATTAGATAACCGCTGAGTCTTTGTGGACAATTTTATAGTACTTCTCTTTGGTTTAACCGGTGAATTAGGAGTGATATTTTCCTTATTCAAATTATCTACATCCATTAAGGAGACATTCTCCATTGATTGTGATACGTCATCCATCGTTAATGTTTAAAGACACAGAGAGAATCCAAAAAAAAAAAAATCTTCAAAAGAGAGTAATTACTTCTTTTATAACCTACGATTAATGCAAAATATATAACATTTGTGGAAATCATGTTTACAAATGCACTGATTTGGGAAAGGCCACAAAAACCCACCTTTTGGTTTCGAGCAAAAAGTGTGTCGCGTGTATACGCACGTGCCGCAACTTTCCCCATAAACGAATATTTTCCACACTTTCCCTACTTCGGAGTTGACCCAATAAACTTTATAGTAGATGATATAAGAAATTTATAGTTTTTAATATTTTAAAACGATGTTGTAGATCAGTTCTAAAAAAAGTAAAATTGACCCCACAATTCGTCAATGATAATAAATCTTGTCGTGAGTACCAAGACACCACCACCATAATAAATGACTCCGCTGGCCACCCACATCCAGGTTTTGTGTAACAACCAACTCCGAGAAATCTCAACAAAAAAAAAATATTCCTTTATGGAGTGATTTATCCCCACAAATAATTTCCATTATAAATAGACAAAAATTTCCAAAACTCGAATTAATTGAAATTAAATTTTAAGTGTAAAAAAAAAAAAATTTTTATTGATTGATTGAAAGCTTAGTATTGATACTCTTTCTTTATTATCTAATAACTAAACCTTTATTATCAACTTATAACCAGATTGCTTTATACTTCGCTTTTCAGAAGAGAAAAAAAAAAAAAATTTTCATTCCAATTTTATAACTTTTTAACATGTCACAAGATTTAGAAAATCAACAACCTCAACAAGAAAAGATTGCCGTCAACCAAAAGAATGTTCCAGATTCGGTTACTCAAATTAAAACTGAAGGGGATTATGTTCAATTTGGTCACGAGAAATATTTAAGAAGTGACTTAGTTGAAGCTTTTGGTGGTGATTATAATCCTGGTTTATCTCCTCCTCCTAAACATAACTTGGCCAATCCTTCTCCTTTGGGGTTATCAGCGTTCGCCCTTACTACGTTTGTGTTAAGTTTAATCAACTGTGGTGCTAGAGGAGTTACTATTCCCAATGTTGTTGTTGGATTAGCCTTTTTCTATGGTGGGTTAACACAATTAATCGCTGGTATGTTTGAAATTGCTATTGGTAATACTTTTGGTGGTGTTGGTTTATCATCTTATGGTGGTTTCTGGTGCTCTTGGGCTGCTATTTATGTTGAAAACTTTGGTATCTCTTCGGCTTATACTAATGAAGAAGAATTTAGATATGCTGTGGCTATATTCTTATTGGCTTGGTTTATCATTACATTCTTTTTGATGATATTAACCTTGAAGTCAACTGTGGCTTTCTTTTCCATTTTCTTCTTTTTATCCATTACTTTCTTATTATTAAGTATTGCTGATTTTAAAAATAGTACTCCAGTGAGAACTGCAGGGGGTGTTTTCGGAATCATTACTGCTTTTTCTGCTTGGTATAATGCTTATGCCGGTATTTCTAATGCTCAAAACTCTTATATCACTGTTAAAGCTGTTCATTTACCTGATTTAGAAAACAAATCAAAGAAAGCTTAATATTTAGTCAATAAAAATGGTTGAACTGGTTGCTAATTATTTTATTATTTATTATTTATTATTTATTTATTATCAATTATTTATTATTTATTATTATTTATTATTTATTGTAATTTTGATTTGTAGAGTGGTGATGAAGCTTGTGTAGCATTTATACTTGAGCTTCATTTGTTAACGTCGTCTGCGTCTACACAACTGCTACGTCTACACGACTGTTGCATCACGACTGCTGCACTTGGCGCTCGGAGATCGGCGGTGCATATTCGCAGCCAAAACCCCATGCAAGTTAATATCATATTATAAATTAATCGCTACATACTTGTTTAATATTACATGTCTAAAAGATCCATCCAAAGATCTTTTCATAAAACCATCTAGCATCCTTTGGATTACCTTTGGCTTCTCTTTCAGCTTGAATTTGAGCATCTTCTTCAGCCCATTCAGCTTCTTCAGCATCAACAACGTCTCTATAGGTGTCTAAATCAACTTCATCATTTCTCAAGAAACGAGTCTTGTAGAATACTTTGAAACCAATGTATAAGATAACAAAGAATGGTAAGGCAATATAACCGGTGATGAAACCTTGATAATCAAATGGATGACCCAAGAAAACGGTGAAATTTTTGATAAACACAATTAAAACACAAATAAATAAAGCAATGTAAGAACCATATGGTTGGAATGGAGATTTATAGGCTAAGTCACGGGATCTATCAATACCTTGGGCTTTACAAGCTTGCATAAATCTAATGTGAAGAATTAAAATACAAGTCCAAGCTAATAACCCACATAAGGAAACGACATTAACAAAATAACCAAACACTTCACCAGCGGATGAAGAAACAGTCATATAAGCTAATAAACAAAACAAGAAAGATAATCCAACTCCGTAGTAAGGAACCCCCATTCTGTTAGTCTTGGAGAAGAATTTAGGAGCATAACCAGCCACAGCTAAACCATAAACGGTTCTTGAACAGATATACATATCAGAATTAGCAGCAGATAAAACGAAAAGCATAATACAAGCATTAATCAAATGATCTAAACCACCAATTTGAGCGTTCTTAATGGCAATGACAAATGGAGAAGCAGAAGCACTCTTACCACTAGCATTTAATAATAAAGGATCTTCAGGACTAACACACATACCTAAAAAGAAAATCGACAACACATAAAAGACAATAATACGGTAAAAAGTCAATTTAATAGCTTTTGGAATGGCCTTTCTTGGTCTTCTACATTCAGCAAAAGTAATACCACATAATTCGGTACCCAAATAAGCGAAAACAGCATTAACCAAAACAGAAACAAATGAAACAAATCTTCCTTTAGAACCATGAATAATAACATTTTGATCAGAATTTCTATAAATTAAAAATGCACCAGGATAATCCCAATATCTGAAACCAATTCTTTCCTTAGTTGGACCACCACCTAAACCAATGACCCATAATAAAATAATTAACCCTAAACAGGTGAAAACTTTAAGTAAACTTAACCAGAATTCAATTTCACCAAAGAATTTAATCCCTAAAATATTAACGGTTAAAATTAATAATAAAAATATAGTAATCCAAACCCCAGGGTTTAATCGTTCAGCTGATACCCAATATTGTACAGTTAATGACCCAGCCACCAACTGATTAGCCGGAATAATCAAATACTTGAACAAATACACGTATCCACAAGCATAACCTAAGGCTTGATCAACATATCTATTACAATAACCAGTGAACCCTTCAGCTAAAGGAATGAAAGTAGCCACTTCACCTAAAGCAGTCATAACCATACACACAACAAAACCAATGGCACTATAAGTAAGCAAAACAGCACCAGGACCTGCAACCTTTAATGCGGAACCAGTACCAATTAAAAGACCAGTACCAAGAGCACCTCCAAGGGCAATCATAGACACATGTCTAGCGTGTAATCCTTTTTTCAATTCATGTCCCTCGTTATGAGCAAGGTTCATCGATGGGTTTGATTTTGCAATCCCCAAGTTGTATTCTTCAGTGTGTCGGGACAACACCGGAGAAACACCAGAGTTCTTTTCTAAATCGCCCATAGTAATTATCTATAAATAATAAAGAGAAATAGAGGGGAAAAAACAAAAAAAAAAAAGTAAACGAAAAATGGGTTGTATTTAAACTTTTCGCAGCGTTATCTCTTCATCTCCTCAAGAAAAAAAAATGAGTGCTTTACTGAAAATAGAAAATCGTCGTGCATGAACACCAGCCATATACTTTAGGAAAGTAGTAATGTTTTGAGAGAGAAAAAAAAACTGAAACGACAGAATGTCCAAGACAGAATCAAGAAAACAAGAAGAAAAGAAGAAAAGCTACAATGAGTTTGACAGTTATAAAAGCAATTCTTGACAAGTTTAAATAAGGTGATACTTCTATAATCAAAGACAAGACATAATACAAAATCCAAAATTCCAAAATGCGATATCTAACGGTTACTCCAACTTGACTCTGTTAGCAAAATAACAATAACAAAAGAAAATCGCTCCGAATAACTTTTGAATTTGATTGGCATTTTTTTTTTAAAATGGCAATAATTCATTCGCTGATAAAAGCCCAATATACGGCATAATTTCTCATTAATGCTTTATCATTCAAAAGAAGATCCTGCCAAGCTTTTTATAGAAGTGCGCGGGATGCAGGAATACGTTGCCCTCATAGGGCTGTATTTGTCCCCTTACGTTAATCATACAAGGCATCGGAGTCTCGTGAACTATACACGAAACCCAAGAAGGGTTCGGGAAAATTCGGACCTGGAGGTGGAGATAATGCACCTCCATTAGTAATTATAACTTCCACTATTGCTCGTCTCTTACTGTTGCCATTTTGACATGGCTGTAGCTATTTCTGGGCGAGGCTTTCATGTTGCTAACGCAAAGATTTACAGTGCATGAGGCATATTTTTTAGTCCCTGGAACCAAGCTAATCCTGCATGCTTGTATACTCACTACATCCTTACACCCACCTTAAATTACCCACCCTTACACCGAGCCAAATCGTAATTTTGTCTATTAAACTGTATATATATCCTGCTTAATTGAAACAGATATCAGAGAATTTGTAGTAACACTTAAAGAAAACACCAGATTTTCTACGTTTGGCATCAAATTCTGCCATTTCAATGGTTTCTTCGTCATCAATTTCTTTCTTACCCGTAGTTATATCAGCTTCTAAATCAGTTCTAAAATGAGTTCTTTTCAACAACTTCCAACCAAAGAATAAACATAAAGCGAATACTGGAGCAAAATATGATGTAAATAAATTGGCCACAGAAAATTGTCCCGGGAAAAAGATCCAGAATCCGTTGAATATTAAAATTATAATGTTTAAGAAACATCCAAAATATGTCATGAAAGGATGAACGAATTTAGGTGGTCTAAAATAAGCATCTTTATCCCAATCATTACCTTGAGCTTCAAAAGCTTTTTTGAATTTAAAGAAACACCACCACATGGCTAAATACGTACACAAAAGACCAGTGGTGGATAAGTTAATTAACCAGTTGAAGACAATTCCTGTACTACTTCCCACACTTAAGTAAGCAATACATGATACTGCCATACATAAAATAACACAATAAATAGGACACCCATTCTTTAAACATTTAGATAAAAATCTAGGTAAGTATCCGGCAAGAGATGCACTATAAGCACATCTTGTAGCCCCATAAGTAAACCCATTACCACAAGACCAAGCTGATGTAGCAATGACAACATTAACTAAGGAATCTAATCCATGAACTCCTACAGATTTAATACCAATAACCCATGGAGAAGCAGCAGCTCCTGATTCTCCTCTAGCTTGAGCAGCTAATAAATCCGGATTAGTTGAAGAACATAAGGAATTCATAAAGAATAATCCTCCCAAATAAAACACATAGATTCTAATATAAGCTCTTCTACCTGCCATAGGAATAGTGGTCCGAGGTCTTTCGACTTCACTAGCAATCATACCTAATAAATCAGGACCTCCACAAGAAAACGCAGCATAAATCATAACATTCCACCACCCTAAAAATCTCCCTGTAGTACCGGTAGTTAAATATTCTTTAACTAAACCTCCTTTTGGCCAGTTTTCGAACCCATAAGCATCATTTTTAGGATTCCCTCCACACATAGACACCAAGGAAAAGAACATTAATCCTACAATTAATAACACCTTTAAAATTGAAGCCACAAACTCTATTTCCCCATACCAATTGACTCCAAAAACATTAAACATAAGTGTAGTTACCAAGGCAATAGTGATCCACACTCCCGGGTTTAAATCACTCCAATAGGAAACCACTCCAGCAAAGGCAACCGCTTCTAATGCAATAAACATCATAGTTGTATATAAATAAATGATGGTACAAGCAAACCCTAAAGCCGGGTCCACCCATCTGGCACAATAATGTAAATAAGTCCCCTTAATAGGCAAATAAGAACACATTTCCGCTACACATTGCATTAATGGCCAAATGACAAAACAAGCATAGAATAAAAATCCCGTAAATAATGCTAAAGATCCCGACGTTACCATAGGTTGTGCCAACCCAACAAATAAACCAGTACCGATGGATTGTCCAATGATCATCAAAGCAACATGTCGACTACTTAACCGCCTTTTAGTCTGACCATATTTACTTGGATCTAACTTATCATGGAAATCAGCAAATCCTGTAGTTTGGTAGTGATGTTCACTACTTCCTACTCTCTCTATATCGACTTCTATGTTTTCAGATTTTTCACTCATATTATGTATAGAAAAGCTACAAGATGTAAGTAATTAAGACTAAACGGCTAACTTTTATGTGATTTTGTTGTGATAATGAGGACGAGGAATCCATTGCCTAATGCGGCAACTCATCTTTGAGATAAAAGATAACCTATCAGTGGTACTGTGTGCCCCCACCCAAGATGAGGCGGAATTATATCAAATTATTATCTTGATCTAGAAGATTATTTCTTGACTCTTTGGATTCCGCTTTTATGAAGTGTAGATAAGTAATGTTTATTGATAGAAGTGGTTGGTGAAAGTCGTTGATGAAAGTCATTGGTGAAAATCATTGGTAAAAGTTATTGGTGAAGGCTGCAGGAACTGAAGATCATCAACAGCGGTAACGGCATTTTTCCTGATGTTGAGATTTACTCAAGAAGCAACTAAGATTGCACCCCATATATTGACGATTATCCATTTATTCACTCTATTTTATTCTATTGATCTATTGATCTAATCCTGTACTTATCATTAATCTATTTATCGTTGCCCTTTTCTCTATCGTATTCTTTTCAACCTGTAGTTACAATTGCAATTCCGCCCCCGGAACTATGCCATTGCCTTATTGGGTAATAAATTGCGCTCGAGTTATTTCCCCTTATATCATGCCTATTAACTCTGAAAATTTTTTCCCAAACGTGATGTTTTCCTGAATATTACCCTATATTTTTGCCTTACAGCTTTTACCGCATCGACTTAGCCCATAAACTCCATTATTTCCTCGTATCAAAAGCGCATCTGTCAACTCTTATCTTTACGCGCAAATCTTCGTAATTGGTCAATTAATTCTATCTTCATCTTCGTATATATATCATGTCAAAGTCCGCTAACGGTTATTTTGGTGTTCAAGAAAAGATACAGAGATGAAGTCAAATGTGTCTATTGGTCAAACTTCAATCTATTCAGGTAATGATAGTCCCAATTTGAAAAAACGGTTCAATATATGGAGTACCAGTGCATTACAATTCTCTTTAATTTGTTCATCTTTGGCTATAGGGACGTTTTTAAGTACTGTTATTGGTGTTGGAGGTTCTCCTGTGTTAATTTATGGGTTTATTTTAGCAGTTACTTTTGATTTATTTATCTGTTTTAGTTTAGCCGAGCTCGCTTCGGCTTACCCTCATTCTTCAGCTCAAGTTCATTGGACTTATGTTTTAGCTCCTGTGGGGTATAAAAAAGTGTTAAGTTTCATCACGGGGATCTTAAGTTGTGCTGCTTGGATTTTTGCTTCTTTTAGTTCTACTTATGTAGCAGGAAGTTTTATATTTTCCTTGGTTCAAGTTTATCATCCTGATTTTATTCCTAGTAATTGGCAATTCTATTTGGTTTATTGTGCTATTATACTAACGGGTTATTCCATTAATGCTTTCAGTGTGGTTATCATTCCCTACATTACTAATTCTTTGGTCGGAGTTATTAATATTGGTACATTATTTATATTAATCACTTTATTGGTTAAAGCTAATCCAAAACAATCAGCTGACTTTGTGTTCAAAGATATCATTAATGAAACCGGTTGGAATTCTAATGGTGTAGTGTTCTTTTTGGGTTTATTACCTTCTATTGCTTCGGTGACGTTATACGATGGTGCTTGTCATATGACTGATGAAATCGATCATCCAGAAAAGAATATTCCTTTGGTGATGATTATTTCCAATGTTTCTTCGGCAGTTCTTGCCTTCATTAGTGCTGTGGTTTATATGTTTTGTGTGGTCAATGTTCCCAATTTGACCAATCCTATTGGAGGACAACCTATTGTTCAATTAATGATTGATTGTTTCCAATCTCGGGCTTTGTCTACTATTGGGGTGTTGATTTTAATCTTCACCTTCACTGGTTCTTCGTACACTTACTACACCACAACGTCAAGATTATTCTGGTCTTTTGCACAATCTAATGGAATCCCTTACGGTAAATTTTTCGGCCAAGTATCACCAAAATTTAAAGTCCCCTTAAACGCTTTAAGTTTAACTACTGTGATTTGTTTAATCTTAGGACTTATTATATTAGGTTCTTCATCAGCTTTAAATGCAGTTTTGGGTTCTTCGATGATCTGTATTAATTTATCATATATTTTCCCCATTTTATGTTTATTATTCAATTCGGGATTCTCTTGGAATGTTAAAGATAGATATAATGTTTCTAATGATAATGTATCAATTCCACCTGCAGTCAACGAAAAAACTAATTTACCACATTTCCATTTAGGAAAAATAGGTTTAGTATTAAATGTGGCTTCAGTATTCTGGGCTTCTTTTATTATGGTGTGGTTGAACTTCCCCACTATTTCTCCAGTATCTTCCGATAATATGAATTACTGCTGTGTGGTATTAGGAGTAACCTGTTTCTTGGGGATTATTTTCTGGTTTGCTACAGGAAAAAGAGAATATAATCATGAAATAGATGTTAAGCATGAGCTTTGAGAATTTTGTGTAGTTTATATAAAAATTAAATAGTTTATATGTGAATTAAACATTATATGGAATTGAGAAACATGAAGTTATAAGGAAAATGTAATTGCTGCGAAATTTATAGATAAAGTTCTATACATATTAAAAGTTCTGTACATATTAAAATTCTATACATAATGACGTAAGTTTAGTTAGAACATATATATATATAAATATATACATACATTATTGTGTTACAAACTCTTTAATTAAATTCTTGTTTACAAAATCCATTACATTTTATATGTTTGGTTTACATTTCTTCATTTCATTTCCTCTCCTTCTTCTTAACCATCCACACGACCATCAAGAAACCGTTTTTTTTTCTCAATCGCAGCCTCATCTTTTATCTAATTAGACACTCTTTGTAACATATCATGGCTATTCCTGACGTAATACCGAGTGAGCTGTCAACATTAGTTGACGACGTAAATAACACCGATTTACTAAATAATATTTCACCATTTTTTAAAGTTGGTGAAACCAAATATGGGGGAAATGGATGCTTTAGTTATGAGAATATTCCTCCAGGAACTACAATTCATACTGCTAAGCTTCCCTTAGGATCAACTATTGCTAGAGAATTTAGGAAAGAAGTATGTTCTTATTGTTTCTTTTATGATCATGGGAATAATATGAAATATAAGTTGACATTACCCGGGTTTAATCTGTATTTATTTTTCTGTTCTGAAGTCTGTGGGGATAAATTTCGTCATTATGATGATGAGCATCAAAATCTTATCAGATCATTATTAATAGTTGAACAATACTATGTTGCTGGACTCAAAAAAAGCCCTGTTGAATATGAAGACCCCGAGACAGATAATTTGATTCAGTTAAGTTATGATGAATGGGAAAAAGTAGCTTTATGGGATGCTGATATTAATAAACTTAAACCTAGTAAATGGCTCAACTTGGTTCCGGCTATTTCCGATACCGAATACTTGGAAATAAAGTATATAATAATGGTTTTATTTCAAATGTATCGGAATAAGAATTCACCTATTCCTGGTGATTTCTTAGTTAATATACCGTCAACGTCACCCCAGTTGAATTTTGAAACTAAATTATTCGAATACCTTCAATCAAATGAAATCCTGAAAGTCTTGAGATATCCTTATTTATTGTATTCTTACATTAATATCTACAAGTTTATCAAACTATCTAGTTTACCTTGTTTACAGGAGTTTATTAATCCATTATCTATTCGATTAATTATTGGTAACAATTTAACTAATGCCTTTGGTATTTGGTCACAAGAGACTGATGAACAAGTTGACAAGGAATTCTTGGGATTTGGAGTTTACCCCAGTGCATCATTTTTTAATCATTCATGTCAACCTAATATGGTTAAGAAAAGAATCAATAATGAGTTGCATTTTATTACTAAAGTACAAGTACAAAAGGGAGATGAATTATGCATCGATTACGGTAACTATTTAAATGAAGATGTAACAATCAGACAACAATATTTGAAAGAATGGTTTTTTGATTGTGGTTGTAAAAGATGTACTGAAGAATTATGCTTAAATAATTAAATATTAAAAGGGGAAAAGAAGGTTTTAAATTCTTGACAATCTTTATCCTCTTTAATCTTTGGTTGTTGACATTTTTCCCAGTATAGTCTTTTAGGACTTTTAAGAATATATGATAATACACGTCTTGGGAATTGTAAGTCAAATTTTTTTGTAGAATCATCACTAATGGTTGAGATATAGTATTTAAACCCATCTTCTTCACATAGTATAAACATGACATATTGTGATTCCAATGTTTGTTTGGGGATATCTTCTTGATTATTAAATTTGGTAAATTCAAGGTTATGGTTTTGGCAGAAATTTTCATTGTTATACTTAGCTTTATCATTTAATACGGTTTCAAAGTTGTTATTTTGTAGAAACTCTTTATCGATTGGTAAAAATTGTCTATGGAAATGAACATTAGTAGATAATGATATCTCAAAAAACACCATAGTTAACGAAGGATAAACTTTGTTAAAAGCCGTAACTAGTTTATTTTGAAAGTTATCCATTTCTAGCACCATTGGGGATTGTTTATCCTTTATTTCAGGTACATGATCAATGGGGATTATAATACCATGACCAGAAAAGGGAATGTTTCTATTAGATCTTGTTAATGGACCTTTGGCGATTGTTACATAACTGGAGTTCCCAATAGCCACAATCATATGCGTTTCAACATTAGGGTTGGATAAACAAAAGAAACATTGATTTGGTGTAACCACCTTGGGTTTCTTAGTGACAGTATGAGATGATGATGACGATTCAGTTATGGGACGTTTCTTTGATATAAATGGATTTTCGTACAATTTAAAGTCAACTTCAGTTTGAACAGAAGAAATATTAAAAGCATAGAACCATTTGGAACCAGTCCCTTCTTTAGCTAAACTGATAAATCGAGTCACGGTTTCATTTTCCCACTGAAATGGTTCATATTCTAAAAACTTTCCCTCATCATCACCCACAGCAAAGTGATACCGAGGCTTTAGCTTATTGATAATTTCATCCACCGATAAATTAGCTTTAGAAGTATCATCAGATTTACTAGCAATAGCCGCTGGCCATGAATAAGTGATCAATATATCTACTTTACCAGAAATGGATTCAAGTTTATTTCTATCAATATCATCAGTATCAACAGCGAAAACCACTGTAATCCCACTAGTTAGTTTCAAAACAGATATATTACTAGACACATATATGAGATTTTTGGAAATTTCATTCAATTCTTTGGAATCATCACCATTTATCTCTTTAGTCATAGGTTTCTTTCCTTTGGAAAAGTAAGCTGGTTTATCAAATGTATGCTGTGGTAAGGTTGTACCTTCAGATAACACATCACCTAACAATATTATAGCTTCAAAAGGACCATTCTTGGATTCCTGAACATTTACTTTATCTATAATGGTTTCAAGATTAGACTCTGAAGGATTGAGTACGAGGAATTTAGTCTTCTCCATAGTTTATCTTTAGTGCTTATTCCGCGATGCCCTTTAAAGCTGCAAATAAAGAAAAGGTGATAAGGAGTTAAGAGTTGTTGACAATGGGGAAGAACAAAAGGAAATGACAACATGAAGGAACCAAATAAATGACAAAAAAAGAAATTATCAAACAACATAATACTTTTCCCATTCTAATAAACAAAGACTAAACCCAATTCAAAGACTCCTAATACCACTTCTTCCCCCAGCACCTAGGGCTCCAGCCCTAATGGATACTGCGCACACCCAGTTTTGTGAGACTTTACACAAACCCACCGCCGCCGATTTTGTGTCACTGAAAATTTTCCTAAAATTTTCATCGCTCTACACAAAAACCTCACTCATAAAAACTTTTTTCAAGTTCTTTTACTAAAAGTTAAATATTAATCGTTACTTGAAAAATGGGTAAATCACACGGGTTAAGAAGTCGTACTAGGTACATGTTCCAAAGGGACTTCAAAAAACATGGTATCATTCCTTTATCTACTTATTTACAAACTTACAGAGTAGGAGATATTGTTGATATTAAAGGTAATGGTGCTGTGCAAAAAGGTATGCCATACAAATGGTACCAAGGTAAAACTGGTGTTGTTTTCAATGTCACCAAATCCTCCGTTGGTATCATGATCAACAAAATTGTTGGTAACAGATACATTGAAAAGAGAGTCAATCTTAGAATCGAACATGTTAAGCATTCCGCTTGTCGTCAAGAATTTTTAGACAGAGTTAAGACTAACGCTGCTTTAAAGAGAGAAGCTAAAGCTAAAGGTGAAACTGTCCACTTAAAGAGAGAACCAGCTAAACCAAGAGAAGCTAGAGTTATCTCTACTGTTGATAACATTCCTCAAACCTTAGCTCCAGTTCCTTACGAAACTTTTATCTAATTTATTAACTTTTTAATAAAAAAGAATATCTGCCTATAAAAAACAAACAAGACTTGATTTTTATAGATATATAATTGTATAATTAGTCAAGCAATGCTAATATCATTTCGGATTCAGTGTAGTCAGGTGAGTATGTCATAGCATTGACAGTCATCTTTGAAGTCTTTCTCTGTTCAGAGTTGAATGTTGGTTTGAAGTTAGTTTGAAGTTAGTTTGAAGTTAGTTTGAAGTTAGTTTGAAGTTAGTTTGAAGTTAGTTTGAAGTCAGAGTTCAATGTGTACAAAGTCAGCGTTCAATGTGTACAAAGTCAGAGTTCAATGTGTGCAGTCAGAGTTCAAAGAGAGTACAAAGTCAGTTCAAAGAGAGTACAGTCATCTCAATTTCCCCCCAATTACAGTCCCTTTTTCTCTAAATCCCCTCTACATCCCCTCTACATCCCCTCTACGCCCTACAGATATGACTCCAAGATCAGAAGTTCTCTAAGTGTTTGTATATTATGTAACAAGATAGTTGCGCCAAACACCTTCACCAGTCAAACCCAGTAGTCCGTTTGAACCACTATTCCAAAATAAAGTCAAAGACTTCACTTTGAAGGAATTTGTCTTGATTTAACGCGAGATTTCATCATGTGTATAAAACTTGGAAGGTCATATAAAGAAGAAAAGAAAAAAAAAAAAACACATCTGAAAATTTATATTGAGAATGGGTCGTGGCCGGGTAACCGCACTTTTTCTGAAAAAAAATCTTAGATGAGCATCTCTCATAGTATAATTATATTACTTATATTACTTGTATTATATATCTTAGACATGGCACCCAAGAGAAAAACAGGAGGTGGATCATCATCACCCGCTAAAAAAGGAAAACAACAAAAATCAGAAGATCAAAATACTTTTTTAACAAATGACGAAGTTAGCAAAATGATTAGTACAATCATATCAGAATCAAACTATAACCAATTAGTTCCATTATTGAATCAATATCAACATATACAAAAGGGATTAATAGCCAAAGAAGAGGAAGAGCTAGAGAGCAATGGAAGACACTTAACCGTAAGTTTATTTAAAGCTTTCCAGCACTTGTTCAAGGAAGGGTTATTGGTAAATAAGAAGAGTTATGATGACAAGAAATCAATATTGGTGAAATGGTTAATTAACAAGTATTCTGGGTATAAAGAATGGTTATGTGAATTTATTAGGGTTGAATTGGCTTATAAGACTTCATTACAGTTGGATATGCTTGATATCTATTTCCGGTTGATTAAATTTGAGAGTGAATACTTAAAAGCTAGTACAAGTGATTTATACTTTCCCAACGTCAGTTATAAGAACTTAATTGAAGCATTATTACTAAGCGAACACGGGGACTCAAAAGATGCTGATTCTAATGACAACTTTTTGGTGTTAGAATTCAATGAAAAGTTTGTGAAGTATTACGACTTGCAATTCTATTTTTTTTATGGATTACATGAACTGGTTGATAAGTTTAAATCCAATTATAGCAATGACTCGTCAAAATTAAGAACCATCTTTAGTAACTACTACACTATCATCAACAACAAGTTGTTATATACCAACGACTTAGAAGAATTAAAGGATCGTAAAACATTCACCAAACTGGTTCCTTCAATAGCTTATAAATTAAGTCAATTCAAATCACAATATCAAAAGGCATTATTATCCATATTATCATATCCTTTGACTACCACACAATTTAAGTCAACATTATTAATTCTTCATAAAAGAATTTTGCCATATATGTCACAATCAACTAGTTTGATGGACTTTTTAACCGATACCTATAATATCAAATCTGATTTAATTTTCCCCATATTAGCATTAAACTCATTATATGAATTAATGAAAAAGCATAATTTAGAATATCCTGGATTTTACACAAAATTATATTCCCTTTTAACTCCCGATTTATTATATAGTCGTCATAGATCCCGGTTCTTCAGATTATGTGATTTGTTCTTATCGTCAACTCATTTATCCAGTGCTTTAGTGGCATCATTCATTAAGAAATTAGCCCGCTTATCAATTACCTCCAGTACTTCAGGTGTGGTTATTGTCATTCCATTTATCTACAATTTATTGAAGAGACATCCTACTTGTATGATAATGATTCATAGACCCGATTATGATAAGTCTAATGAATTCCAAGATCCTTTTAACGTTGAAGAATCCAATCCTTTGAAAACTGAAGCCATAAATTCTTCACTTTGGGAATTAGAAGCGTTAATGAACCATTATCATCCAAATGTAGCTACTTTGGCCCAAATATTCAAAGAACCGTTTAAGAAACCTCATTATAATTTGGAAGATTTCTTAGATTGGACTTATGAAAGTTTACTCCAAAGTGAAAAACACAGAAAATACAAATCAATGGCTTCTTTAGAATATGAAGAATTTGATTCATTATTTGAAACGAATAACTCCAATCAACCTTTCCTTCAAGGTTGGTGTTTATAGGTGAAAACACTTCTATATATAATCAAATGTATACATAGACACGACCTGTTGCAATCATAAATGAATTTATCTTAATTAGGAAATATAATGAGACGCGTTAATTGGATTTTTTTTTCACTCTTTTTATTTCATTTTTTTTTTATTTCTGAGATACATTTTTTTTATATTTCTCTTCCTTTATCACCTTTCTTCGTCAATAATAAAACTATGGAAGAAAGTCAATTATTAGATACCCCCATTGATGCCGTCTTTGGGGACAGAGTTAAAAGGTTTCAAGAGTTCTTGGATAGAATTGATAGTAATAGTGAAGCTCTTTATAGAAGAGAAATAAGAGATATGTTAATAAAGGGGAAATATAGATTAACCGTATCGCTTGATGAACTTCGAGAATTCGATAGAGAGTTTTGGTCAGGGCTTTTAAATGATCCCGCAGACTTTTTGCCTGCTTGTGAAAGAGCTTTAAGAGATACAGTATTAATTATTCATGATCCTACCGATTCCAGATTCGATCATCTTGATGAAAACCAACAGTTTTACTTATCGTTTAAAGGTTCTTTTGGACATCATCATGTGATGCCAAGATCAATAACTTCGGAACATTTATCACAAATGGTGTCGATTGAAGGGATTGTTACCAGAGCGTCATTAATTAGACCTAAGATTGTAAGATCAGTTCATTACGCCGAAAAAACCAGTAGATTTTATGCTAGAGAATATAGAGATCAAACCACTTCTTTTGATCCTATTTCCACAGCAGCAATCTACCCCACGGAAGATATGGAAGGTAATAAGTTGACGACTGAATATGGTTATTCTTCTTATAGAGATCACCAAAAGATATCAGTTCAAGAAATGCCAGAACTGGCTCCAGCTGGTCAATTACCAAGATCGGTAGATGTGGTATTGGATGATGATTTAGTCGATACTACTAAACCTGGGGATCGGGTTCAAATTGTGGGTGTATACAGAGCTTTAGGAGGAGCCAACAACAACAATACTGCTTTTAAAACCGTCATCTTAGCTAATTCTGTGTACTTATTACATGCCAGATCTACTGGGGTTTCAGCACAAGAAAAATTGACCGATAATGATATCAGAAATATTAATCAATTATCCAAGGATAAAAAGATCTTTGATATCTTATCTTCATCGTTAGCTCCTTCCATTTATGGATTTGATTATATCAAAAAATCAGTATTGTTAATGTTAATGGGAGGTGTGGAGAAGAATTTGGACAATGGAACCCATTTAAGAGGTGATATAAACGTTCTTATGGTTGGTGATCCTTCTACAGCTAAATCTCAAATCTTACGATTTGTGTTAAATACAGCTTCATTAGCCATTGCCACTACTGGTAGAGGTTCCTCTGGTGTGGGGTTAACTGCTGCTGTTACCACTGATAAAGAAACCGGTGAAAGAAGATTAGATGCCGGAGCCATGGTTCTAGGTGATAGAGGGATTGTTTGTATTGATGAATTTGACAAAATGAGTGATATCGATAGAGTTGCCATTCATGAAGTTATGGAACAACAAACCGTTACCATTGCCAAGGCAGGGATTCACACTACTTTGAATGCCCGGTGTTCAGTCATTGCTGCAGCCAATCCTGTATTTGGACAATATGATGTCCACAAAGATCCTCATAAGAACATTGCTTTACCTGATTCATTATTGTCTCGGTTTGATTTGTTATTTGTTGTTACTGACGATATAAACGATCAAAAGGATAGAATCATTAGTGAACATGTGTTAAGAATGCATCGGTTTATTACTCCGGGTTCAATGGAAGGTGAACCAGTAAGAGAAAGAAACAATGTATCTTTAGCTGTGGGTGATGATAAAACTAATGAACAAGAAGAAGCTGATCAACCAGTGTTTGAAAAGTTTAATTCTTTAATTCATGCTGGTATTAGTAAGTCCAGTGGGTCTAAAAAAGCACCTACTATTTTATCAATTCCGTTCTTGAAGAAATACGTTCAATACGCCAAACAACGTATAAGACCAGTTTTGACTCAAGATGCTTCTTCCTATATTGTTAACACCTATTCTGGGTTAAGAAATGATTTAATTGACAACAACCAAAGAAACACAGCTCCTATAACAGCAAGAACATTAGAAACTTTGATTCGTTTAGCTACTGCTCATGCTAAAGTGAGATTATCTAAAGTAATTGAAGTCAAGGATGCTCAAGTAGCTGAAGAGTTATTAAGGTATTCTTTATTCAAAGAAGTGGCTAAAAAGTCAAGCAAGAGAGCCAGAACAAGACAAAACAGTCCACAATCGGATTCTGAAGAAGAAGAAGAAGAAGAACAAGAACAAGAACAAGAAGATAGTGGAATGGAATCAGAAGAAGAAGTTGTTCCCAGATCCACCAGAACTAGAACAAGATCTAATATCAGAGTTAATGAGTATCAACCTCAACAAAACACTCCTTCAGCTACTCCACCATCAAGAAGTCAACCACAACCACAATCACCAGGAATGGAAGATGATATTGACAACTTAAATATCGATGATAATGATGATGACGACGATGAAAATGTTCATCCTTTATCAGAATCTGGAGCCAATATTAGCCAACCAGGATCTTCTGATATTAGTGGTGAAAGATACTCCAGATTCGTTAGAATCATGTCAAGAATCATCCAATCATCTATATTTGAAAATGAAACTGGAGCTGCTCCAGTGGATCAAGTTATTGAACTTATTAATGAAGATTTACCTCAAGAAGAAGTATTCTCTCAACAAGAAATTGCAACTGCTCTTGGTAAAATGGAACAAGAAAATAAGATTATGATTGGTGAAGGAAAGGTGTGGCGGATTTAATGATATCAGGGTTTTTATAGGTTTTTGTTTATAATAATGTGTTGTTATAATGTTGTCTTTATTGTAAAATATAAATGTCTGTATATTAATATATGTTAACAATGTTAGTGTTGGTGTTGGTGTTGGTGTAACTGTTATGGTTCCTATAGCTGTTACTATTACCATTATTGAACATCCCTGGGTTGAATCACACAACTTAACTTCCATGCTCTATCTTCTTCCTTCTTATTTAATTGACAAATCTTCCATAACTCCAATAAAATCAATTCTTGCAATTGAGGTACTGGAACAACAGCATAGTCATCACCATCTCCAGAACCATCATCTAAACTGTGGGGTTTAGTATACTCTATTTGTAAGCTTTCAATGTCAGCAATAATTCTAGTAATCTTCAAGTACTTATCGATGTTGATTAACTTTTGATTCAAAAATGACTTTGCATTTCTGAAATTAGAATTCCCATCAGTAACAAAGGTTAAATCTTGTAAGAATAATGAAAAATAAGGCACTGTGGGGATATTATAATCATTAGATACCAAAAAGTTTCTTAATTTAGCCCGATAAACACTGTAATTCTTATCAGGATGGATAATTCCTGACAAATATTCATATAATTCTTTATACTTATCAGACAATTCAAACCATAATCGGTCTAATCTAGTAATTAAATGGGATTGAAGTGAAGTAATAATGGCTGCTAACGAGTTAAAGTTTCTTAAATATAAACATGAAATGGCCACTTTAAGCCAAGTTTTAATAACATTCAATCTCATCTTACTATTAATCTTTGGTTGTAACACGGATTCAATAACATACCCGGATAAACAGTTTGTGAATAAAAGTGATTGTCTAACATTGGGAGCTAAATTAAGATGAATTCTTTTAGGAGCATAGTTTTCACTTAACAATTCTTCTGGTTTAATAGCACAAAACATGGTGGATTCAATAACGGTCAATTGTTTAGCAATTTCCAACCCATTAAAGTCCAACAAATTGGGTCTATAGTTAGACAAAACCCAACTTTGATCACAGGCACTATACCAGTTGGGTAACAATTTGGTGATATCCAAAGCCACAAAACTCTTTGGGTTTATATACGTTTCGGGACACCAGCTTTCACCAATGATGGCTCTGTATGTTAAAATAAGCTTTTCAATGGTGTTAATGTTAGCTCTTGTTAATAATGAACTTGCAGAAGACGTTTGATTTCCTACTCCTAAAGGCATAGGTAAACTCATGGACTTAATGGAATTGGTGGCTGAAGAATTGGTATTGATTTTACTCAATTCATAACCATCAACCATGGAGTATCTAGAACTAATGTTATCATTATCATGAGAATACGAGTTTTTCCTATTCAAACGAGTTACCGTTATACTTCTAGGAATTAATTGTTTGGGGTTTTTAGACTTCTTAGTCTGTTTACTACTCTCTGTCAATGGTTTGGATGATAATTTAGCAGCAATTTCTAATAAATTAATAGAATCTAAAGGTAAGAAGTTTGACATTCCTTCATTGAAAAAATTGATCAATGTTGTTAATAAACTCAGATCAAGTTCTGTATTCCAATACGATTCAAGCCACAATTGGAACATCTTGGCAATTAATCTTCTTCTATTCTTTAATCTTATTTGATAATTAACATCATCTCTGCTTTTAGGATAACTGACTTCAAACCTACTGATTAATTCTTCAATTAAATCCAACCCAGTAGCAAAGTTTCTAAAACATATAAAGAATGTAGACACAAAGAAATACTCCGGTGGTGCTGTTTCATTTGTCAAAGTATAAACCAACCCTTTAAATGAAGCTCCTAATAAATTCCCTTTATCATCCACCAATAACTCTTTCTCTATATGAGTATCACGAGGGACAGAGGCATCATCATTGGTAAACCGTTGAAGTTCAGAATCTTTACCAAAGGAATCATCAGTACCATTGAGAGTTCCATGAAGTAATTCAGCTCCACTATTAGTGAATCCTAACTCACCAGTTTTACCTGATCTGACGACTGAATACCTATTAGTGGATTTCTTAGGTTGAGGATCTAATTGTCGACTTTTAAGAGTATTAGATTTTGCAATCCCCATGCTACATTTCCTGATGAATTCTTCAGGTTCTATTTTCATGGCAGAATAATCAGGATACGATCTTTGAGCATTTAACTTAAAATCACCAGTGATTTCCAATAACTTTCGAATGGAATATACAGTAGAACCTATGGATCTAATCATTTTACTAGCAATTTGAATCAATTCTCCACCTTCTACTGTATAATAATAATCCTTATTAGGAACACTTTGATTCCCATTTTCTTGAACTGATTGCTGTTGGTCTTCAAATGATTCATTTAAAGTCTTGACCACCAATCCTTTAACTGCAGTTACCAAGTCACTAACTAATGATAACAAAGAGTCTAATGAAACGTCTAAATCAGCAGGTTTTTCCGAGGAGAAATCAGAACCGGTTTTGGAAATAAATAATAGTTCTCTTAATAATAAGATGATATGATGAGTTAAGTTTTCTAATATATCACACCCAATGGAATTGTGTTCAATCAAATCAAGTCTCCCTATTATTAATCCCAAGTATGACAATAAGATTCCGTTTATTTCCGTGACTCTTTGTTTGGCTAAAGGTGGTGTTGAAAGCAAAGGATAGTTGTTCATATCATTCTGCAATTTCTTTTCATTTTCTGTCTTTATAATATGTTTACTTTCAATAGACCATAATTTTAAAAACGAAATGGCTCTTCGTATTACCTGATATACCATTAATGTTAATACTTCTATTTTATTGAAATTCGAAGTCCCTTTGAAATCATTTGCTTTTATCATTAAGTTGTACCAATCGGCTAAAAGAATCTTTCTCTGCTTCCTAACTGCTGGACGTTTAGTCACGATTTCATTTGATCGAGATAAACAATCCGTTTCTTGTAATAAAAGTCTCACTCCATCTCTAATACTATTAATAACCCTAATAGAAAAAGTATATTTCCCCTTACGATTCTTATGAGATAAAGGATTAATGAGGAACTTCCCACAAGCTTTGAATAACGGAATTAAATATTTGGAATTAGGAATTTTCCCATCATCATAATCATCTTCTTCTTCTACACTATCATCAAAATCATCTTCTTCATCATTCTCTTCAATAGCAAATTTGAAATAGTTCATAGGAACCCAACCTCTTTGTAATGTTTCTATTAATGTGACTTCACCCCAACCAGATTCATCAATAGTGTGAATCACAGCCAAATCATCTTTATCAAAGGCCAAACAAATAGAAGCATCGGCTTCTGATTGTAACGTAGAAGAATCAAACGGATGTAATGCTCTCACAAACAATGTAGATAAATCATCTTGTGTATCCTCTGGATTAACAACATGAGGAGCTGATAATGTGGTTTGGTTGAGAGATTGGTGAAGTTGATTAGTGGTATCATCATATTCAGAATTCTCGGTAAATTCTGGTTCTGGAGAAGGAGCCACGACATTAGCTGGATCCAAATTGGTATCATAATCAATGTTTAGTCCAGTACCAGCTTTTCTACTCTTTTCTAGTAAATCTCTTCTAACAGGAACCTCATCATCATTATTATTAATTTGTTCAATAGGAATTGATTGTTTCTTAACGATTCTAAGCGGACTAACTTTATTTTTAGTAGCAAAATTAAAAGAAGAAGAAGAAGAAGACTCATTTGATGACTTTCCGGGAATATTCAATTGAGAAGTTGAAATTGGTTCATTATTATCAATTTGAGAATTTAAACTTGATCTATTACTAATGGTACTGACTTCAGAGGTTTGATCAGCTTTACTGAAAGATCTTTCTCTAGTCATTTCATCATTAACGGAATCTCGATCATTATCATCATGAGGAAACGATTCATTAATTTTGGCATAATAAGTAGAAACTCTTTTTGGGTTAGGATTTTCATCAAAATTGAATCCACTATCATATTGGGTACTTTTACGGATATTGTTTTGGAAATTATTCATGAAATGGTAGGAATCATGAGAAGCATTTTGATTGGATTGTTTTAATGTCATCGATAACCGTTTAAATTTCTTACTTAAATCTTGCTGAGGTAATGAATTAGGATCAAGATGATTATTTGGTGTAGGATTAATAATATCATCATTTGAAAACTGAGGATTAGCATCTAATATGGGAGTTTTTTCATCAAGTTGATCACCATTACCTAAAGTACTAGAAGCCGGGATCTTTGGTGTGGCATCATCATCTAATTGAGGGTGATTATTAACGATTTCATTATCAACTTCTTTATCTATTTCATTATCAACAAAGCCATCGGAATCCTTACGTAAAAGGGAATTATTAATAGAAGTAAAACTAGGATTGCTTTCAGATCCATCATTATAATTGGCCGTGAAAAATGTCTTAAATGTGTTATTACTAGGCTTGGATTTTATATCACCATCTTCTAAATCATTTTCAGAATGAATACTTCCTTCATCGTCTTCTTCAATATCCTCAGGAATCCCCTGATTTGGGTTAAAGTCTAATGTTGAATCTCCTGTAGTATACACACTAGAAGTAGTACTTAAATGGCTATTGGATTGTGATTGAAACATTATGATGTTGTGTTGGTAGGTGATGTAAGTGATGTAATTGTATAGGAGTTTATGTAGTTTGTATAGTTACCAAACCAAACAACTTTAATGATAAACCAAGATAGATGGATAGTGGATAATGGTTATTGGTTATTGGTTTTGTTCAAAGTCCAACGTCACTGATTTCTTTCAATTACAAAATTTACAAATTAATTTCCTTGATAATTTGTGTAACAAATGATCTCTTTAAACAATTTTCTTTACTAATCAATGGAAAAGTTGTAGATGTTCGGAATTTGTATCAAAGCCTTGTCAATCTATTTTTTTTTTTTTTTTTTTTTTTTCCCTAACGCGCCTCACGGATTCGAGCTTAAACAATAATCAATGAAGAAGTTACCAAAGGGGAAGTGTAATTGGAATGAGGTTAAGCTATAAAAGGCTAATTTCAGGTGGTAACACAGTAGTAATAGAACGAAGAGAAGAGAGAATAGGTTTCTTTTTTAAGATAATGTAGATTATAAGGGGGATCGTTTCATGTAGTTATGTATTCATAACCAGTGGAGAGTCTGTAGTGTAGAGCCTTTAGTGTAGAGCCTTTAGTGTAGAGCCTTTAGTGTAGAGCCTTTAGTGTAGAGCCTTTAGTGTAGAGCCTTTAGTGTAGAGCCTTTAGTGTAGAGCCTTTAGTGTAGAGCCTTTAGTGTAGAGCCTTTAGTGTAGAGCCTTTAGTGTAGAGCGCCTGTAGTGTAGAGTCATAAAGGAAAAATTAATTGCGCGCTAAAGTTAAAAAAAAAAGTTAATGAAATGCAGTAGCAAATTCTCATCTTTTATTGTTAGGAATATTCTTTCTCAGCTTCATTACATGGAAGCTAGGGCGAGAAAGAAAAAATAATGAAGGGAGCGAGGTTCGAACTCGCGCGGACAACCGTCCAACAGATCTTAAGTCTGCCGCCTTAGACCACTCGGCCATCCCTCCATTTGTTACAACTTAAAAATTCGCACACGCTTAAGTATTCGCACGGTGTGACGTGTGACACAGTAGTTAATTGCATGGGGCCTGTATAGAACAAGGTAGACCTGTATAGTAGATCCAGGGATTTGTTTTGAAAAATTTGAAATAAAAATGAAGTAGTATTTAGTATTTTAGAGGTTTTTAAAATGAATTTAAAAGATAATAGAGTTTAAAATAAAAGTAATGAACTAGAAAAATTGAATTTCTCAACCTTCGCAAAACGACCAGATTGTTAGTTAGAACATGATGATATTGGTATTGCCCTTTTCCTTCGAAAAATATTAAACCTAAATTACAAAAAGTTTGGTATAAATAAAAACATTAAATGTTAGAGATTAGACTATTTTGCAACCATTTCTTAGCTATTGAACATTCTTAATTTTCTGGCTTCTTCTGGATATCAAAGACTGCATTCTAAGGTTTATGATATTGGAGATATTAATAGAATATTTATTCATACTACAACTCCAAAATTCATCTAATCAGTCAAGTCCAACCGACGATCTAAAACCTTAGTTACATCTTCTAATTTCTTCTCAAGCTTGGCTAAACGATCTTCATCAGCAGGATACCCCAATATCAAAAGAAGTAAACGAATTCTTTTTTCAAAGTTTAAATCGATATAATTCTGTTCATAAAACTGTAATAACGGTTCCAAAATGCTATTATTGGGGTCTTTTAATTCACTCAAACTAATTACTTTTCTTCCATCCACTAAGGTTCCTTGGCTGGGATAATTCCCCTCTTTACCTCTAAGAAGAATCAAGGTTTTATCTGAACCAAGAACAAAAGAATTCTCACTTTTGGCATTAGAGTTACCATCATTAATGAATCTTCTTGTATCAACACCAACGGCTTCCAAAAGAGCAGTTCGCTTTAAGTCATCATCCTGGCACCCATAGTGATCTAAGCACTTCCTAACATCCTCTAAATTCATATTCAAAATGGAATCAATAGTGGTTAAATCTTCCACAAAAGGAGGATTTAATCCCTTGTCATTAATTACAATCTTCAAAGGAGTTGATGGATCTAAAACCCGACTATTAAAGCTTTTAGAACTCAACCTCTGAGCCAAATTGGTACATTCACTTACTTTTCCAGTTAACTTATGGATCGAGGACATTGAATATAGCAATAGCAAACTAATGTTTTCCTGGAATTCTATTGTGGTATTAATTCCAGACGTTAAAAATTCTTCAACTCTGCTCTGTAAGGATTCAAATTGTTCCATAAAGCTTTTTCCCTGAAGAGAATGTTGTTTATGATTAGATTTTTTAGCCATGTTTATGTATTGAATGAGTTTGTAAATTGAGAAAGGTGCAAAATGGTTGCAAATGATTAAACAATTTGCGATTTACGTAGAATTTACAGAATGAGAAGTGGAACGAGAATAGTACGACTGTAGTACAAACATTTTAAATTTCGCACTAGCTGGACCTAATCATCGACGTAGCTCTGTTATCTAGGACTCATAATAATCATGTATTGATAGAGATAGAGAATAGAAGATAAGAAAGTCATTTAGTACTTTTTAGTTATAATTTGTTTATAATTTGTTTATAATTTCTCCATTAATTTTTAGAAGTCTTTTTTTTTTTTTTTTATTTTCTCTCTTTTCTCTCTCTTTTCTTTCTGTTTCTTTATCTCTCGCGAAATATCATTCTCATCATCGCAACAATTTTCATTATCATCTCTACAAATGTCTTCCTTGACTTGTAATACCTGTAAAGAGAAATTCAATAATGATGATATCTCTAAGCATTTAAGTACTACAAGACACAAAAACGTCACTTATGATAAACTTGATGAAGTTATAGAATGTGAAGAGTGTGATGATACTAATATCCATCAATTACAGATTCTAAGATTTGGTTTAAATGATATGTCATTATTATGTCAAATGTGTCTTGGAAAAGAGGATAAACCTTCAGTAAACTATTCTTTATCAAATGGATCATTTTTCAAGAAAATCGATCAATATTATCGTTTTAGAGATATAGAATGTGTGGTTTGTTCTGATGATAATCGACTTTTCGTTGGTAATAAACCTAAACAACAGGTGATTGTTTGTAAGAAATGTTTACCCGAATATCAGGAAACCAATCCAGGAATGAAATTCACTAGTGAAGATGATGATAATTTCCTTTCTGATCTATTGGGGATCACCAATTTTGTTCCTCCTAAGAATGCAAAGAACAGAGGTAGAAAGATGAAACGAGGAGGAAAGAAAGCAGGTGGAAGAAAGAAAATGACTCCTCAACAAGAAAAAGATGCAGAAGAAAGAAGAAATCATTATTTTAGTAAAATGAGTGAAGCAAAACTGCTTAAATCTGGTTCTACAGTTAAAGCTGTTGGTAGTGAACCGGAGAAGAAGAACAATGCTAAACCAGAAGCTAAAAGTGTCAATGGTAAAGGTGGTAAAAATGTTAAAGCTTCAGGCCCAAAAGCTTCAGGCCCAGGTAATAAGCCAATTAAAGGTGCCAACAAAGGTACTGTCTCGAACAAAGGAACTACTTCCAATGTCTCTAATGGACCTAAGACAAATGGGAAGAAAGATCAAAAACCTAATGGAAAAGCTATTGATCCAAGACCTTCTAAAGGAAAGGAATCTAGACCAGGAAAGGAATCTAAACCCAATGGAAATGTTAGAGCTGATTCAAAGAAATCTACCCCTAAACCAGAATCTGGACCTAAAGCTAGTGGACCTAAAGCTAGTGGACCTAAAGCTAGTGCTAAACCAGGACCTAAAATGAGTACTCCACAACCATCAGTACCTAGTTCCAAATCAGGCGCTAAAAAGAATACTCCACAAACTTCCAATCCTAATTCTAAACAAGGATCCAAAAAGAATACTCCACAATCATCGGCCACCAACTCTAAAGCGCCATCAGCAGCTCAATCTAGATCAGCAACCCCTCAAAACGAAAATAATGTATTGGAAACATTACCACCAGGTATCGAACAATATAACCCTTCAAAGACTCCATTAATGACATATGATTCCATGGACCAATACTTCAGAGAAATGAGTTATAACTTATTTTTAGAAGAGAAATTAAGTCTTGAATCTAGTCATAATGTTATTATAAGTTCAGAAGATATGACATTATTATGGTATGAAGACAATGATAAAAAGAACAAACAATATAAAATTGAAACTGAATTGACACAAGAATTTAGAGACAAGTATTTGAATAAAAAGATTCAAAAATTTAAAAAGATTCCCTTTTCTGTGGACCAAACCATATTCTTAATGTTAAATGGAAATATTTCCTGGAGTGGTAAAGTGGTATTAGCAGAAACATTCAAGAAGAATAAGAAATCTAAAACAGAATTCTTAGAGCTTATTATTGATTTGTTTCCTTGGAATGATCAACCATTACCAAAGAATGTTAATATCAAATATTTAAGTATTTTACCGGCATCAATTCCTGTCAGTAGAGTGTTTTTGGCAATGTCTAGAATCGAAAACCCCAAGTTTAAGAAAATGTTATTAGGGAAAGAACCTATCAGACATCTTAATTTCAATAATTATGTTAAATTCAGTGAAGGATCAAGATTTAATGAATCTCAGAAAGTGGGATTACAATCGGTATTGAATAATGCCATCACAGTATTACAAGGACCTCCAGGGACGGGTAAAACATCAACCATCCATGAAATCATTTTACAATTGTTAAATAATTTCAATACTTATCCAATATTAGTAGTAGCAGCTTCTAATATTGCTATAGATAATTTAGCAGAAAAGCTCTTACCAAGTCATGGAACATCAATTTTAAGAATTGTGGCTAATGAAAAGGAAAGTGATTATAATAGAGATCATCCTTTAAGCAGTATCTGTTTACATAACAAGATCTATGATATGTTGCCCATGGTTTTTAAAGAAACTTTGGCTAAGTTAAAAACAGGCAGAGCTAATGAAGTCAGTGTTAATCAATACAAAAAAGTTTTAGGGAAACAAATTGAATTATCACAATTGTTAATAGCTCAAGCCAGAGTGATTTTCACCACCAGTGTTGTTGCTGGAGGAAACCAATTGAAATCAGTGAAAAAGTTCCCCGTGGTTATTATGGATGAATCAACACAATCATCAGAATCTATTACTTTAATCCCCCTTTCAATGCCGGGAGTAGACAAGTTTGTGTTTGTAGGAGATCAAAAGCAATTGAGTAGTTTTACACAATTACCCAGTTTATCATTATCGTTGTTTGAAAGAGTGTTAATGAATGGAACTTATAAAGAGCCTCATATGCTTAATGTTCAGTATAGAATGCATCCAAGGATAAGTGAGTTCCCTAGAAACAAATTCTACCAGGGGCTTTTAAAAGATGGAATTACTGCTGAAGATAGAACCATAGACAGTATCAAGAACCCGGTACAGTTCTGGGATACTCAAGGAAGAGCCAAAGAAGAAAGAGTCAGAATCAGAATGAGAGAAGATAATGGTTACACATACACCAATAGTAAAGAAATCGATTACATCATTGAAGTGTTGGTAGAGCTCATTATCAACAAGAAAATCACCAAATCCGATATTGGTATAATCACACCCTATAGAGGACAAAGAGATTTAATCTCCAAGAAATTAAAGGAAAACCCCATTATTAACCCCGCCAATGAAGAAATCAAAATCGAAGTCGATCGTGACGATATTTATAATGAGTCCAAACCCGTGACCATCCACATGGTTTCAGATATCATGATCGCCTCCATTGATGCCTTCCAAGGAAGAGAAAAACAATTCATCATTATGTCGTGCGTCAGGTCCAATAATGACAACAAGATTGGGTTCTTAAACGACGAACGAAGATTAAACGTGGCTTTGACTCGGGCCCAATACGGAATGATACTTATAGGAGATGTCAAGTGTTTGGCTAAAGATAATCTTTGGTCACAGTACTTGGAACATTTGCAGTCGCAGGGGTTGATTAGTGAGAGTGATGAGTTTATGTACTGAATAGGAAAAGATATTGGTTCGCGGTGAAAGGAGGTGTTTTAAGAGGTTTTCTCGAAGAGGTTTTCTGGAAGAGGATTTCTGGAAGAGGATTTCTCGAAGAGGTGGCTGACAATTGAGAAAGGGGTGAAGTTCACCCAGAACCAAATGGAACCAAATGGAACCAAAACCACACCACAATCACACCACAACCACACCAAAATAACACCAAAAACCACACCACATCCCCTACTTTATTTATACTTTTCCCTATTAATAGAAACCCATACCCTATCCCCTCCTTAGATCTAACTCTACTTTAAGCAATCTCTGCCTAATGGTTATTTAGGTACAGTCGTGGCTGTACCCGCGCGAGCCCGTTGAAAAATTCGCTCAGTAGGAGTCGGATGTCAGTTTCAGGATACAAGACTTAAGGGATAAATCACGTATTGTTAGTGGGAACCACAAGGAATAAGAAAAGAAAAAAAAAAAAAACATTTCGTTTGTGTTTTAATAGTTATTGAAAGAACTTTGTTTTGACAGAAGTGGAACAATATTGAAATTGAAATTGAAATTGAAATTGAGTTTTAATTTGAATTTGAATTTTTGAAGTTTAAAAAGGTTTTTTTTTTTTTTTTATTCTCTCTTTTTTTTTTCAACATAATCTATTGATTTTATTATTACTTGTCCTATATACATCCAATGATTAAGTCATTTAGGAAGAAAAGACTGTCAGGGTCATCGGATCAAGGGAAACACAACATTTCTAAAGTGGGATCATCCGGTTTTAATGATAGTTCTGTGGTATTACAAACGCCCAAGATTGTTATCAAAGCCTTATATGATTACAGACCTCAAGGACCTGATGAATTGGGATTCAAAAAAGGTGATTTCTTCCACGTTATGCATGATAATGGCGAAAACCGGGAAAATGAGTCTAATGGTTGGTATGAAGCTACTAATCCCATGAGTAATGCTAAAGGTATGGTACCTATGAGTTACTTTGAAGTGTTTAATAGATCAAGACCAAAGACTGAAGATTATCATCCTAATGCTAATGGAGGTGCTGGCGGTCCCAAGTTTGCTACGGCTTCTCCTCCTCAATTAAGACAATCTTCTTCATCTCACAGAAACTCTAATCAAACCTTATACGCCGTTACTTTATACCAATTCAAAGCTGAACGAGATGATGAATTGGATATTAATCCCGGTGAAAATTTGATTATTTGTGCTCATCATGACTTTGAATGGTTTATTGCTAAACCTATTAATAGATTAGGTGGTCCTGGTCTTGTACCAGCACTGTATGTTAAAATAGTTGATTTGATCAACCCAGCTAATTCTACCACCGAAACCGATGTGGTGAAGATCATTAATAGTTTCAAAATCCCTACTGTTGAACAATGGAAGAATCAAACTGCCAAATATCAAGCGTCAACCATTCCCTTAGGGTCCATATCTAATCAAACTCCTCCAATATCTTCCAATACTCAATATTTCCAAAAAGATACCAATTATTCATCTTCCAATAGATCATCTTTAAGCTCCTCCAATACTTCTATCATTGAAGCCGTAGTTGATTCTTATCAATTGGAAAATGGTAGATATCAATATTTGATTATTGCTAGATTAACTAATGGTAAAGTAAGATATTTATATCGGTATTATCAAGATTTTTATGATTTACAGGTTAAATTATTGGAACTTTATCCTTATGAAGCAGGAAAGATTGAAAATTCTAAAAGAATTATTCCTTCAATCCCTGGTCCTTTGATTAATGTTAATGATAGTATTTCAAAGTTAAGACGGGAAAAATTGGATTATTATTTAAGAAATTTAATTGCTCTTCCCCTTCATATTTCCAAATCTGAAGAAGTATTGAAATTATTTGATATTCTCGATAATGGGTTTGATAAAGAAGTTTCTGATTCTAATCATAAACAAAGACAACTGAAACCAATTTCACAAAAATCTAATTATCTTCAGGATAGATTATCTCAGTACTCCAATGTTCATAACAATCAACAATCAACAACTCCTACATCATCAGAGTCCAATTTAAATGGTAGATTATCCTCATCATCAACTAATTTGATAAACAACTATGAACAACAATCACAAAGTTCGTCATCACAACCATCACAGCCATCACAGCCATCACAACCATCACAACCATCACAGTCATCACAGCCATCACAACCTCCACAACAACAACTGATGGTTAGTCAAGTGTTAGAACCAGAAACACATACTACTCAACCACAACAACCACAACCTCCAATAAGTAAATCCCAAGGTACCGACACAGAAGATGCAGAAACACCAACCAGTTCAGTTCCTCCAGAAAATCCATCTAATTCTTCTCAACCAACCAAAAAGGTAAAAGTTAAGTTTTATTATAAAGATGATATATTTGTATTATTATTACCATCAAGTTTAAGATTACAAGACTTGAAGTCTAAATTACTGAAAAGATTAAATATGAATGAACCCAATGATATTATTCCAGAATCTATAAGAATCTTTTTGAAAAATGATATTGATGATTTCCAACAAGAAAATAATATTAGTGATATTAATTTTAATAATGATATTCATGAACTCAAACTCAAAGAATTTGAAGTTGATGATGATGAAAAATTCCATAGCGTTTTGTATGATAAGTGTAAGTTGTGTATTTTGGCATAGAAGACATGATTAGGGGTGATTCATAATATACGTTGTAGTTGATGAGTTGTAGATGAAGAGTTGTAGATGATATATTATGTAGATGATATATTATGTAGTTGACATAGTATGCAGCTGACATATTATGTAGTTGACATATTATGTAGCTGACATATTATCTAGTTGATAGATGATATTATTTTGTATATGATATTGTTCAGTATGATAACATATTCTCTACTTCATACATTCTCTACTTCATAATATATTATACACTTCATAATATAATCTATACTGTTTGTACTTCTATTCTCTTCATGATATAATTGTGAACTTATTGTTATGTAGTTCATATGTTATGTAGTTCATATGTTATGTAGTTCATATGTTATGTAGTTCAATTGTTATGTAGTTCATATGTTATATACTCATACATTTATATACTCATACACTTATATACTCATACATTTATATACTCATACATATTCTTCATACATATTCTTCATACATATTCTTCACACATTAAATACTCCACACATTAAATACTTCACACATTAAATACTTCACACATTATATTATTCACACATTAAATACTTCACACACTCCACACACTCTTTCTACATCAATCGTGTTTCATATTCCATTTCCTATTCTCAATTATGTTTCATGTTTTTCTTTCCTCAAATGTGGTAAATTTTCGCATACAATAATAAAGTGGTTCCATTAATGGTGTCAAGTGTTCCACTGTTAGCAGACGAGGCCACGTTCTTGGAAACCATTAGAAACTCTCCATTCTTTACCAGTCAGAAAAAAGCAAACAATGGAACAGAAAAACCATCTCCAAGCACCAAGTCTGCTAGAAAAGATAAGGTATTGAAACGAAACCTTAAATCAAAACATCAGGAGGTGATCTCAGATCAAAGTAGAACAAGATCAGTTAGGGTTAATCCACTGTCGGACGAAGATGATTTAATGGTATTAGAAGTCCGTGATGTAAAGAAACCCAACAATAGTACCGAAAATACAGGCTATAAGCGGCTAAATCATCAAGACAATTATGATTATCAAAACAACTACGATTATCAAACTGGGTTTGACTATTTGGGCCATAGATTTGATAGAGATTACGGTGCTGGGGGAAACACAAGAAGAGTCAATAGTGATTGGTCCCGGCGTCAAATGTACCCCAACAGACTCGTTGAAGACCATATAGTGGAAACATATCCTCAAGCTCATTTTCAATCCACACCAAGAGTTTACAATAGTAGCAGTACACCTTCACTAATACAAACTGCATTACAGTTTAATGAACAGTTTGCGTGTTCTGTTGAAGGATGTAGTGCAGTTTTCCGTACGGAAATGGGACGGATTTACCATGAGAAAGGTAATCATTTGACCCAAAGTAGCAAAATCCAAAAGAAAATTAAGAAAAAGGACAAAAGGAGAAAGAGTGAAAAGAGGGCAATTACCAAAGCCGAAAAACTAGTGAATCGACTGAGTCATATAGAGGTTGAAAATTCTCAAAAACAGCCAGTACTTTATATACCTAATGGAGACAGAATCAAAGGTCATGATAATAGCATTCAAAATGGTAATAGTCAACAAAATAATAATAGTACAGAAACAAAACAGGACAATTTGGAAGCCATTTTACAAAGCATAAACGATGAAGTTACTAAACTGGTAGCTTCTGTAACTCCTGGGATGAGATCTGAATCTAATAGTAGTGAAAAGGAGCTTTTGAGAGAGCTGACTAAAGCAGAGAAGTTAATAGAGGAGAGGTTAAAGGAAGAGAAACTAAAAGAAGAGAAACTAAAAGAAGAGAAGCTAAAAGAAGAGAAACTAAAAGAAGAGAAACTAAAAGAAGAGAAACTAAAAGAAGAGAAACTAAAAGAAGAGAAATTAAAAGAAGAGAAACTAAAAGAAGAAGAGTTACTCAGGGAAGTAGAGAAGTTAAAGGAAGCAGAGAGGATAAAGAGAGCAGAAAAGTTAAAGAAAGCAGAGATTTTAAATGAATTAAAGAAGTCAAAGGCATTAGAGAAGTTAAAGGAAGAGAAATTAAAGGAAGAGAAATTAAAGAAAGCAGAAAAGTTAAAAGAAGTAGAGAGAATAAAGAAATTACAGAAGTCAAAGGATTCAGACAAGTTAAAACAACCAAAGTCACTTGAAGTAGAGTCAGTGGAACCAGCTCAAGTAAAACAAACACAACCAAAAGAGACACAATCTCCATATCCACAATTACCATCAGTTAAAACTTCACCGACAAAACTCCTATCTCAACAACCACAACCACAACAGCATCCAAAACCACCATCACCACCATCACCACCACCACAACCACAACAACAACAACAACTTTCCCAGTCTCTTGAAGACTTAGATCAACCCCAAAAACCCTCCCAAGACACCTCCAAACAAGTCCAACCCTCAGAAGAAAAAGTGTCCAGAGACTGGCAAAACCTAGTAAACGATTTAAAGAAGAACTCTAACGTCCAACTAAGTGTGTATAAACCAACAGAACCAAATGAACTCACCAACGCCCATTTCAATTCAAGAAGTTCTTCCATTTATAACGTCATGAATAGCCCTAAAGAAAATGCATCAGCAGAATCGAACTCGGGACATAAATTACCCCAAACTCCTCTCCAGTCATTATTTGTTGCTGAAGACTCCGATTCTGATCAGGTAAGTTCCTTTATTCAATCGCATGTGATGAACTCAACTGCCCACAGACAGCAATCAGAAGATGACACCGATTACGATAATCCAGGAAGTTATGATGAAGAATCAGAAGATGATATTATTGTACTAGAGTAGATCGGTAGGGACACGCCGCGACTCTCTCCACTATATAAATGATAGCAATTTCCACTCATTTATTAATTCCACACATTATTGCCACACAATGATTTCACCAAAGTATTTAAGTCATTTATATTATCCGTATTCCCACTTTAAAAGCAATCCTCATGAGGTGAATATCTTTTTGGATTACAATTGTCCATTTAGTGGCAAAATGTATATGAAATTTGTTGATGAAGTGATTCCTAAAGTGGAGGCGGCGTTCCCCGGGAAGTTCCAATTTGTGTTTGTTAATGTGGTTCAACCATGGCATCCAAATTCGGTGATGTTAAATGAATTCTCATTAGCAGTATCACAATTGTGCAGTGAAAAAGATCCACAATTGTTTTGGAAAGTATCAAAGAGTCTCTTTGTTAATAAGGAGAAGTTTTATGATACTTCCACAGTTAACTTGACGCGGAATGAAATCTATGAACAAATATGGAGTGTTGTTTCTGGAGACATTGAAATGCCATTTTCAAAGGATCAAGTGTTATCTAAGGTTAAGATTCCTACTGATTCACCCGAGGCTGATAATGAAGGTAATGGAGTAACTAAGGATGTGAAATACTTTACTAGATATGCAAGGACTTTAGGGGTTCATATGACACCTACGGTTAGTGTTGATGGGATTATGAACAATCTGATTGAAAGTCTGGCGGAGCCAGACCATTTGGTGAAGGTGTTTGGGTCAGCTTTGTAGGTAAATAGGGAATGTAAGGAGATTGTAAGATAACATTAAGAGATAACTATAAGAGTAGAAGAGTGTAACAGTATGACACTATAACAGTATAACAATAACAGTATAACAGTATAACAGTATAACAGTATAACAGTATAACAGTATAACAGTATAACAGTATAACAGTATAACAGTATAACAGTATAACAGTATAACAGTATAACAGTATAACAGTATAACAGTATAACAGTATAACAGTATAACAGTATAACAGTATAACAGTATAACAGTATAACAGTATAACAGTATAA